>QNTS01002287.1:0-59447 GCA_003317085.1 Hucho hucho | reverse complement strand
CATTTATACGTTTAAGATGAGGTTGGATGATTTATTTTCATGTGAATGGCCTTATTTCTATTACAGCATATCAGATGGCTCTCATTCATATTCCATTCACCCGGAACAATGTAACAGCGATAGGTTTAGGCTACTACATGAAACTCAAATTTTCCCTATACCCATCATGAGGTTGCTACAATCTAGCCTATGAATGAAAGTTTACAACGTAGGTGCACACAACTCGAGAGAAAGATTTAAGGTGACAGACAGTGACGTTCAATACTGCCTTGCACACTCTTGCCTGCATCCATCTGATATAGGGTGTAGTCGTTAGTCCAACAGTTGCAAACAAGAGTTTCTATTAGACAAATTCAGGTATGTTTTTTTCGTTTGCTAAATGTTTTTCAACAGAATTCTCTATATTTCTCTTTTGCTTCTCCTTAATTTTGGAAGAAATTAATTTGTTCAAAACTGTTAACTTACGGCTAGGCGTCCCGCCAGCGGGACACCTGTCGACAACTTCCGGTGAAATTGGAGGGCACGCAATTCAAATAAATATTCATAAAAACTATGGATATTAAACATTTATGAACATACAAGTGTCTTATATCGGTTAAAAGCTTAAAATCTTGTTAATCTAACTGCATTGTCCGGTTTACAATAGGATTTACAGCGAAAGCATGGCATGCGATTGTTTGAGGACGGCGCCCCACATCAAAACATTTTTCAACCAGCACAGGTTTCATAAATTCACAAATAGCGATTAAATATTAACTTACTTTTTGAAAACCTTCCTCTGATTTGCAATCCAAAGGGCCCCAGCTACAACATGTAGTGTCATTTTGCTAGATAAAATCCTTCTTTATATCCCAAAAAGTCAGTTTAGTTGGCGCCATCGAGTTGGCGCCCTTGATCCACTCGTTCAACATGCAGAGAAAGGAATCCAAAAAGCTACCGCTAAACTTTAAAACAAGTCAAAATACATTTCGATTTAATCGTCAGGTACCCTAAAATGTAATTAAACTATAATATTTAATACGAAAAGAAGTATGTTCAATAGGAAAGCGATATTAGCAGGTGCGTGTCCTCTTTATCGCACGCACACTGATTTCCAACTCTGTGTTCCTGTATCAAAACTCAGAATTCTTCCTTGTTTGGGAAGAAACAAGCCTGAAACCTTGAACAAAGACTACTGACATCCAGTGGAAGCCACAAGAATTGCATACTGGGAGCTGGATTTAACTTTTTCCCTATACGTTGTAATGGAAGAGCATGGGCTCTAAAAAATTATAATTTCTGTTTTTTTATTTTTTTTATTTTCTCCTACCATATCTATTGTGTTATGGTCTCCTACATTATTTTAACATTTCTACAAACTTCAGAGTGTCTTATTGGTACCAATTACATGCATATCCTGGCTTCTGGGCCTGAGTAACAGGCAGTTTACTTTGGGCACGTCAGTCAGGCGGAAATTCAGAAAAAAGGACCCTAGCCATAACAAGTTATTAAACTTTTGACTTTCTACTCACTACTCACCACATTTGATTTACCTGCAGTGCTACCTAGCTGTAGCTTATGCTTTCTGTACTAGATTAATTCTCTGATCCTTTGTTTTGTTAATGTATTATTTCTTACATTATTAGCCCAGAAAATGTTTTGTGTTATTACATACAGCCGGGAAGAACTATTGGATATCAGAGCAGCGGTAACTCACCAGCACTACTAGCATTACGACCAGGAATACAACTTTCCCGAAGTGGATCCTTTGTTTGCACCCACCAGGGCAATTGAACTGATTCCAGAGGCCGACCCAAAACAAATCCGGCGAAGGAGAGGTACTCGGAGTGGTCTTCTAGTTTGACTTAGGAGGTGCGCACACCAGCCACCGCTTCAGAGTATATTACTCGCTAATGTTCAGTCTCTGGATAATAAAGTTGACGAGCTCAGGGCGAGGGTTTCTTTCCAGAGAGACATGGGATTGTAACATACTCTGTTTCACGGAAACATGGCTCTCTCTGGATATACTGTCTGAGTCGGTCCAACCAGCTGGGTTCTCAGTTCATCGTGCAGACAGGAATAAATATATTTCCGGGAAGAAGAAAGGCGGGGGTGTATGTTTCATGATTAACGACTCATGGTGTAATTGTGATAACATACAGGAACATAAGTCCTTTTGTTCACCCGACCTAGAATACCTCACAATCAAATTGTCACGACTTCCACCGAAGTCGGTCCCTCTCCTTGCTCGGGCGACGTTTGGCGGTCGACGTCACCGGTTTTCTAGCCATCGCCGATCCACTTTTAATTTTTCTATTGTTTTTGTCTTGTTTTACACACCTGGTTTCAATTCCACAATTACTTGTTCATTATTTAACCCTCTGTTCCCCCATGGTTGTTTGTGAGTAATTGTTTGTTGGTGAATACGATCCGTTATTGTGGGCTCGTTATTTTGAGTTGTATTTGTATCATATTTGAGTAAATACGTTCATTACTCATATCTGCTGTCCTGCGCCTGACTCCTCCACACCAGCTACACACAGGATCTTTCACAGAATTACTCACCTTTGCTATGGAGTCAGCAGGAGCAGACGCCCTCCCTGTGACGGTAGAGGAACGTGTCCAGCAGCACCATGTTACAACATCTGGGCACCGCCATGGATCGCGTGCTGCAGACGATGGCCCGAATGGAGACAGAAAGAGGTCTTCCAGCGCCTCCACCAGCCCCACTACCGCAGGTCCCACTGTACACCCCTCCTTCACCCGGTTCCAGCGGGATTCGGCTCTCACTCCCGAGGGAGTATGATGGGACGGCTGCCGGATGCCAGGGGTTCTTACTCCAGCTGGTGCTCTACCTGGCGACAGTCCACCCGGCTCCTTCGGGACGTGTGAGTGTGTCTGCCCTCGTCTCCTGCCTCTCAGGCAAAGCCCTGGAATGGGCCAACGCCATATGGAGTGAAGGAGACGCGGCGTTGGACCATTCGGGCAGTTTTCGACTGCGGGTGAACGTCTGTTCCATCTGAGACAGGGGACGAGGAGCGCGCAGGATTTTGCTTTGGACTTCCGGACCCTGGACGCCAGCGCGGGATGGAACGACAGGGCCCTGATCAATCACTATCGGTGCAGTCTGCGCGAGGACGTCCGTCGGGAGTTGGCCTGCCAAGACACCACCCTCACGTTGGACCAGCTGGTGGAGCTGTCCATCCGGCTGGACAACCTGCTGGCTACCCGCGGACGTCTGGATCGGGGCTTGTTAATTCCATCCCCCAGCACCTCCGCTCCGACGCCCATGGAGCTGGGAGGTGCTGCACTTAGGGCGACCGGAGGGGGGGGGCCATTCCCTGCACCATTTGTGGCCGTAGAGGGCACACTGCTGGTCTGGGCTGGGGGGGTTTCTCAGAGAGTCGAGGCAGCGGGCAGGGTGCCGACTCACCCCAGGTGAGTCAGCACCAGGCTCACCCAGAGCCCCCTATTGCGCACATGTATGTGTTTATAAAATTTCCGGAGTTTTCCCCCCATTCCCAGAATAAGGCGCTCATAGATTCAGGCGCAGCTGGGAATGTTATTGACCGTTCATTTGCCCATAGTTTAGGGATCCCCATTGTTCCTGTGGATGTACCCTTTCCTGTGCATGCCCTAGATAGTCTGCCCTTAGGGTCGGGGCTGATTAGAGAGGCTGCCACTCCACTAGGCATGGTTACGCAGGAGGGTCACAGGGGGAGAATAAGTCTCTTCCTTATTGATTCTCCTGTGTTTCCCGTGGTGCTGGGTCTACCCTGGTTGGCCTGTCATGACCCCACTATTTCGAAAGTGCTCAGGGAGGTGTGTAGGGGTTTCCATCGGTGCGACTACGGTGGAAAGTCCAGACCAGGTCTCCACCGTGCGCATTCCCTCAGAATATGCCGATTTGGCTCTCGCCTTCTGTAAGAAGAGGGCGACTAAATTACCACCTCATCGGGGGGATTGTGCGATAAATCTCCTGGTAGACGCAGCACTTCCCAGGAGTCATGTGTATCCTCTGTCACAGGAGGAGACGGCAGCTATGGAAACATATGTCTCCGAATCCCTGGGGCAGGGATACATTCGTCCCTCCACTTCTCCTGCCTCCTCGAGTTTCTTTTTTGTAAAGAAGAAGGATGGAGATCTGCGCCCGTGTATTGACTATCGGGGTATCAATCAGATCACTGTGAGGTACAGTTACCCGCTGCCTCTCATAGCCAGTGTGATCGAGTAAATGCACGGGGGGCGCTTCTTCACAAAATTGGATCTCAGGAGCGCTTACAGGCTGGTGCGTATCTGGGAGGGGGACGAGTGGAAGACGGTATTTAGTACCACCTCCGGGCACTATGAGTACCTCGTCATGCCATATGGGTTGATGAATGCTCCATCAGTCTTCCAGGCCTTTGTTGATGATATTTTCCGGGACCTGCACGAGCAGGGTGCAGTGGTGTATATCGACGACATTCTGATTTACTCCGCTACACGCGTCGAGCATGTGTCCCTGTTGCGCAGGGTGCTTGGTCGACTGTTGGAGCATGACCTGTACGTCAAGGCTGAGAAATGTCTGTTCTTCCAACAGTCCGTCTCCTTCCTAGGGTACCGCATTTCCATGTCAGGGGTGGAGATGGAGAGTGACCGCATTTCAGCCATGCGTAATTGGCCGACTCCCACCACGGTAAAGGAAGTGCAGCGGTTCCTAGGGTTTGCCAACTACTACCGGAGGTTTATCCGGGGCTTTGGTAAGGTAGCGGCTCCAATTACCTCACTGCTGAAGGGGGGACCGGTGCAACTGCAGTGGTCGGCTGAGGCGGACAGGGCTTTTGGTCACCTGAAGGCTCTGTTTACCTCGGCTCCCGTGCTGGCTCATCCGGATCCCTCTTTGGCGTTCATAGTGGAGGTGGACACGTCCAAGGCTGGGATAGGAGCCGTGCTCTCTCAGCGCTCGGGTACGCCACCGAAGCTCCGCCCCTGTGCCTTCTTTTCGAAGAAGCTCAGCCCGGCGGAGCGAAACTATGATGTGGGGGACCGGGAGCTGTTGGCTGTCCTCAAGGCTCTGAAGGCGTGGAGACATTGGTTTGAGGGGGCTAAACACCCTTTTCTCATCTGGACTGACCACCACAATCTGGAGAACATCCGGGCGGCGAGGAGACTGAACCCTCGCCAGGCAAGGTGGGCCATGTTCTTTTCCCGTTTTGTTTTCACCCTGTCCTACCAACCAGGTTCCAAGAACGCTAAGGCAGACGCACTGTCCCGGATGTATGACACAGAGGAGCGGTCCATGGATCACACTCCCATACTCCCAGCCTCTTGCCTGGTGGCACCGGTAGTGTGGGAGCTGGATGCGGACATTGAGCGGGCGTTACGTACAGAGCCCACTCCCTCTGTGTCCAGCAGGGTGTCTGTATGTTCCGTCCAACTCAATCATGAAGTTTGCAGATGACACAACAGTAGTAGGCTTGATTACCAACAATGACAAGACAGCCTACAGGGAGAAGGTGAGGGCTCTGGAAGTGTGGTGCCAGGAAAATAACCACTCACTCAACGTCAACAAAACAAAAGAGATGATTGTGGACTTCAGGAAACAGCAGAGGGAGTACCCCCCTATCCACATCGACAGGACCGTAGTGGAGAAGGTGGAAAGCTTCAAGTTCCTTGGCGTACACATCACTGACAAGGAGGCTGAAGCAATTTGTCTTGGCACCTAAAACACACACAAACTTTTACAGATATACAATTGAGAGCATCCTGTCGGGCTGTATCACCGCCTGGTACGGTAACTGCACCACCCGCAACCGCAGGGCTCTCCAGAGGGTGGTGCGGTCGCCAAATGCGTCAACGGGGGCAAACTACCTGCCCTCCAGGACACCTACAGCACCCGATGTCACAGGAAGACCAAAAAGATCATCAAGGACAACAACCACCTGAGCCATTGCCTGTTCACCCCACTATCATCCAGAAGGCGAGATCAGTACAGGTGCATCAACGCTGGGACCTAGAGACTGAAAAACAGCTTCTCTCTCAAGGCTATCAGACTGTTAAACGTTCGCCCCAAGTAATCTACAAGCAGAATTGTAGTTAAGAGGCACTTAACTCTTTGTATAAATCATATTTTGTATTAATTCATAGCCCTGTCCCTTGACCATGTCTTAGTAGTCCATGCTCTACTTCCATGTCCCACACGTTCAGCTTTTACTGTAACTTCTGATGCATGTGGCAAGTTGCTATCACTCCTAGTGAAGAGGGTGCTTTTCCACCTGCTATAGTGCATACTGAATAATCCACACACTCACAAGTGTGTTCCTCACTTTCGTAATACCCTTGTTCTGGCTCTCTCTCCATTACAGCTTTACTTTGATCCTCAAACATCAGTTCCTTTTATATTGTTTGTGTATTTTTATTATTATTATTTTCAATGTTGTTTTCAAGGCAGCTGGGCCATCCTCCAGGACTCACATCTCTCTTTTCTCTTCATGTTACTCTGCCAGAGGCATAATGTGGATTATTCTGCTATTGGCAGTATGCACGTAATTCAAAAAGTAATGTGTTGGTCCACAGCACCAATTATGCACTATTCACCACACAGAGATACACCTAATAGGAGAATAAACTAGTTTCATGACTATAGTATATATTTTCAAAGGTGATCCCTTTTGTAAGCTCTACAGTACAGACCAATGATGTGTATAGATAACTGACAAGGGGGCGCTGTTCTGAAGCCACCGCACAGCCATTTTTATATGGCTGTGCGGGGGGGGGATATAAAAATGCATTTATTAATGTCTTCATTCATTTTTCCAAGTATATTCTACTACAGACACCTTAATGAATACTTTTAAATGATATTATGTGAACTTAGCAAAAAGGGTCAATATCAGGGGACAATTTATCTATATACATTTTATTAGATATAAGTAGTAGACATGCTCCTGATACAAATGTCCTTCATTTCATATACAGAGTTACTGTAGGATATTCTCCGTAACGAACAGTTTCTAAATGCATCCAATCCGGACCTCCGTAATCTCCCTAGTACCGTATGAGTCCAGGGAAATACTGTATCTGCGGGGGGAGATAAGTTCAAGACATGCATCTGATGTGCGTTCACCTGCCTACATATTTGTAAAATGGTCTTTACACTAAGGCATGAACGAATCCACATATTTTCTAAAATGTTTCATATCTGTAGTTATTACCTGATCATTTATGTATATACATTTTTTTTATCATTTCAATAGATTTCGTTACATGATATGTGAATCATAGACATTTTAGTCTGATCAAAAATGGGCTAAATCCAACTCAAATCTGAGTTATTTTACCTGTTCAGGCGTCGAAAATCATTGTGCTTCTTCACATGAAGGTGACATATCTGAATATACATTTACATCATATTCAGTAGTAAGCTATACAAGGCCCGGAAAGGCAAACATCGTCATATCCAAGATGATATGATATTTCTCTACTATTTATGTAAAAAAACGCAGCATAGCAAATCCAGAACTGCAATCAGATGTTTTCTGGAAAGATCCAAATCTTGGTGAACATTTAATTTTATTTATTTAACAGAAAATACAATTTGCACACCCTGAATATCCATTCCTGCCCTGTTTGTTCTTATGGAAGTTGCGATGGGTGCAGATTGGGTCGTTAGTGGTGGTCCCTTGCAGTCCAGACCCAACGTTATGGTAGAGTGTTGGTCTGTGATCCACTCCAAACTGTCAATGCATAAATCATTAATCAAAATTGCATCGGGAGGGCAGGAGGGGGACAGGGGGAGCAAGTAGCTGACTAGTGATGGCTATTCAGCAGCCTGATGATCTGGAGGTAGAAGTTATTGGCGAGTCTGTTTTAGCCATGATGCTCCTGTACTACCTGCGTCTGAGTGATGATGTGTGGATCAGTGTGGAGGAAGTAATATTGCCTACCTTCACCACCTGGGGACCCAGTTGCATAGGGAGAAGTTCAGTCCTAGAGGGCACTATGGTATTGAAGGCCGAGCTGTAGTCGATGAACAGGATCCTCACATATGCATTCCTCTAGTCCAGGTGGGTGAGGGCAGTGTGCAGCGCAATGGCGATTGCGTCATCTGTGGATCCTGCATAGCGGTAGGTGAAGTGGAGAGGGTTGAGTGTGTCGGGGAGGGAGGTGGTGATGTGGTGTTTGACTAGGCTCTCATAGCACTTTATGATGACGGCAGTGAGTGCTGTGGGTCAATAGTCATTCAGTTCAGTTCCTTTCCCTTTCTTGGGCACGCGGATGAAAGTGGACATCTTGAAGCAGGTGGGGATAACGGCCTGAGCTAGAGAGAGATAGAAAAATAACCATTAAAACAAAATACGCCTAAACGTTTTAAAACGTTAGCTGTCATAGGGAGCAGAAATGTGTTAGCTAGGCTACCAATTATTGGACTAAACTCCACTCCATGGTGAAGGACGTTTCTGATGAACTTCACCAACGGAGTGGAGCTGAGACAAGGCTTTGTGGAATCTAGCTCAGACTACATCCATTTGCCCTAGGTCAATACTACAAAAAATTTAAATTGTGAGATGCCCACCTTGTACTTATGTTTGTCCTCTGTAGTTGCATGCCTTACTTTGTTTTCTGAAATCCATACTTTTTCAATAAACGTTAATCATGTACAACCACCGACTGTTTGCTCATTGTTTACTGCGTTTGTTTGCTTTTAATGTAACTAGCCTAAATATAGATTGATCTGATATTTGTTTACTAAGCCTACTTGGTACCGCTGTTTTGCAGATGCGCATGTGCCAATTGACTCTCAACATGGAAACAGTCGGTGGTGGTATTTCATTAACATTTATTTAATAGCTGTCTAGGAATGATCAACAACCAACTTGGCAGAGCTTGAAGACTTTTTTAAAAGAATAATGGGCAAATATTGTACAATCCAGGTGTGCAAAGCTCTTAGAGACTTGTAATCACTCCAAAGGTGATTCTAACACGTATTGACTCAGGGGTGTGAATAGTTATGCAAATGTAATGTTTCTGTATTTATTTTTCAATACATTTGCAAACATTTCAAAAAACACATTTTCACTTTGTCATTATGGGGTATTGTGTGTAGATGGGTGAGATAAAAAAACAATCTAATCCATTTTGAATTCAGGTTGTAACACAATAAAATGTGGACTAAGTCAAGGGGTATGAATACTTTCTGAAGGCACTGTACATCATTGGTACAGACGCTAGAGTAGATAAAAAAGAAAGTTGTGTGCGTGAATGTGTTTGAGTGTATCTGTGTGTATACATATGTTTATGTTTTTGTATCACTGATAAGACTGATGCTCTGCTCTGATGATACTCTGAATGCTAAAGCTGCTTACGGTAATTAGACCGCTTTTCATCTCCATAATTATTCTGCTCTTGCTAAACAAGCAGCTGAAAGGAATAGCAGTTGCTCAGGATAGTGCATCATTGAAAAAATTATCATATAAATTGGTCACTATTTCTAATCCTGTTTTCTGCATCCATTCCATCTATATGACCTTTGCTAGAGAGCCAAGGACAGGGTTACTCAGAGATACAGAGATGCTCCCACAAGAGGAAATGATAGGAGTCTTTAAAGGGCACAGAAAACTCACCCCTATAGTACAGCAGTTTAGCATTTATGTTTTCCACAAAGGTCAAAAAATCCCCCAGCCTTTAGGGATTGAGTCATAAGGAGCTTACTGTTGATCTTGGATGAATGGCTGGATGCTTGGAAAAATTGTTGTGTTGATATAAGTACTGGTTTGTAATCTGATGATAGGAACCTTGAACCTGCTGTGGTAACACGTTATAAACACAAGTAAAAATTATATTGAATTGATGGTGCAATTCAATGTCCAGGCATAACCAGTATACAGTAGGCTAAGAACTATAGGCTAGAATGCATTTCTCAGTGTTATCGATATTTTAAAGACATTCAGAAATGTGACAGATATACTGTATTTATTGTATTGTATCATTACTTTTTCCCTTCATTCATGTAGTCAGAGAGATTATCATTGTGGTATGGTAATCAGAATAATCAGTTGGAATAACAAACAGGTCATACAACAGGTCATACGGGGCGGCAGGTAGCTTAGTGGTTAGAGCATTGGGCCAGTAACCGAAAGGTTTCTAGATCGAATCCCTGAGCTGACAAGGTAAAAATCTGTTGTTCTGCCCCTGAACAAGGTAGTTAACCCACTGTTCCTAGGCTGTCATTGTAAATAATAATTTGTTCTTAACTAACTTGCCTAGTTAAATAAAGCTTACAAGAATTACACAAGGGGATACATCTGAAACAAAATGCCAGGACTATACCGCAGAGTAAATCCAGATCTGGGGCTAAAAATAGCTTTAATCTAATTAGGCAGCAGTGTAGTGCTGCAGAGAAGGGCAGGGTGAGCACTGCGCAAGGGTAATTAAGAAAAATAAGTCTTTGATGTTAATGAACGCTTTTTATGGCTGTCAGGGGAGCCAGTCGCAGATCTGAGAACCAGTTGTGTGTTTTTCAGCAGAGGGTGACTGTCACCCCCCCCTTCTACAGAAATGTTACTTATTTCTACACCCCTTTACTGTAGAAATAAGTAACATTTCTGTAGAAGGGGGGGAAACTTTTCTCTATTTCCTCAAGTTACTTTTGCTCAATGAAATTATATTACAACCGTGAAGTCTACAGTACACCACTACATACAGTACCTGAAATTAGCAATCAAATGTTTGCAAACACTTTTATTAGCAGAATAAATCGGGAACTGATTGGCCAATATTAAGGAGTCCGTTTGAGATGAGGACGTGATTATGTACTAATCATTTGTTGGTGTTTGGTATTATAATGTTTTTAATAGGAGGCCTCTTAATTGTCCATTAATGAAATCGTAAATCACTGGAGCACTGACACTTTACTGCTTCCATCTCAGTCGTCAGGCCTCTCTTTCACTACCATCTCTGAAGACTACCATTCCATGCCAGGCTGAACAGAGGCACAGCTATGTTTTTGGGTGCAAGGTATATAGCTACTGTGCTGTAGTTGAGTGTCAATATTTATTTTGGTTTCTTCAGTGTCATTTCTGATAGAATACAATATATTGTATCCCATGTCCATGTTTGGCCTTTAATCTTTGACAAACATGGATTGATAACAGGGAAATAGTTGTAATTCAAGCAGAACTGATGTAGAACACCAGTGATGGACTAAAAGTGTTTGGCTGCAGAGTTTCTGGTCCTCCATAAATGTTTTATTTTCCAAATATACCATATGGAAAAAGGTTGTCATTCCATGGATTTCAATGGCTGTTAAATACTTATGAAAAAGCCCTGAAATGGAGAAGGAGGTGCTCAAGACTGATTTATATGCTTTTTCGACGGTGAAACACATTAATTTCTTGTGGAAATTCTATCAATATAAATTTGCTGAACTTCCTAAAGCATTTTGTCTTTAAAAGTGAGTTTGATAGTGAAGGGAAGTGAGTAATCTTCTATCTTTTGGAGAACTTCCTACAAATGTATACTTAAATGTAGAGAGCCAAGACTAGTAAACTTCTTCGGGATCAATGTCCCTTCCACGGGATGGTTGAGCTAACATAGGACAAAGACATATCTGATATTGGCAGAAAGCTTAAATTCTTGTTAATCTAACTGCACCGTCCAATTTACAGTAGCTATTACAGTGAAAGAATACCATGCTATGGTTTGAGAAGAGTGCACAATTTGGAACATAAAAAGTTATTAATAAACAAATTAGGAATATTTGGGCAGTCTTGATACCAAAATTTGAACAGAAATGCAATGGTTCATTGGATCAGTCTAAAACATTGTGCATACACTGCCATCTAGTGGCCGAAATGTATATTGCACCTGGGCTGGAATAATACATTATGGCCTTTCTCTTGCATTTCAAAGATGATGGTACAAAAAAATACAAAAGAACTGTTGGTTTTTTCTTTGTATTATCTTTGTGTGATATTGTGTGATATTCTCTTACATTCCTTTCACGTTTCTACAAATTTCAAAGTGTTTACTTTCAAATGGCACCAAGAATATGCATATCCTTGCTTCAGGGCCTGAGCTACAGGCAGTTAGATTTGCTTATGTCATTTCAGGCAAAAATTGAAAAAAGGGGCGGTTAAGAGGTTTTAAGAAGAGAAGAGCAGAGAAACACTTATGTGTTCTTTTCTGTGATGTCACCTCTTCCATGGCAGACATGAACTCTGGTTGAACTGCTAAGTTTTCCTGCAGGCCCTGGAGAATAACAGTTTTGTGGCAGGCCTATATTTAAACCCCCAGTCCCTTGCTTATGTGACTGTCCGTTCTTCCACTGGTGACACTGATCCCAGGTAATCATCCCCTCCACTCACCCAGGCAGCTTCCTGGCTATATTTAGATCTCACTCAGGTGTGACAAAGGCATAATAACATTGCCTTTAGCCATCATACACGTTAATTATTTGTCTCCTTTAAATTATAGGCTATTGGTGAACAATAATGATTTCCCTGCTGCTGCAGTTTAGCTATCCATATCTGGTCTAAGGCACTGCATCTCAGTGCTAGAGGCATCACTACAGACCCTGGTTTGATCCCGGGCTGTATTACAACCGTCCGTGATCGGAAGTCCCATAGGGCGGCGCACAATTGGCTCAGCGTCATCCGGGTTATGGGGAGGGTTTGGCCGGGATAGGCCGTCATTGTAAATAAGAATTTGTTCTTAACTGACTTCCCTACTTAAATAAAGGTTAAACAAAAAAAACAAAAAATATTCGAAACATCTGACACTACAAACACCACACATCCTCCCTTGACCTACAGTTGAAGTCGGAAGTTTACATACACCTTAGCCAAAGGTGTATGTTTTTCACAATTCCTGACATTTAATCCCAGTAAAAGTTCCCTGTCTTAGGTCAGTTAGGATCACCACTTTATTTAAAAAATGTGAAATGTCAGAATAAGAGTAGAGAGAGTTACTTATTTTTTCTTTCATCACATTCCCAGTGGGTCAGAAGTTTACATACACTCAATTAGTATTTGGTAGCATTGCCTTTAAATTGTTTAACTTGGGTCAAACGCTTCGGGTAGCCTTCCACAAGCTTCCCACAATAAGTTGGGTGAATTTTGGCCCATTCCTCCTGACAGAGCTGGTGTAACTGAGTCAGGTTTGTAGGCCTCCTTGCTCACACACGCTTTTTCAGTTCTGACCACAAATGTTATATAGGATTAAGGTCAGGGCTTTGTGACGGCCACTCCAATACCTTGACTTTGTTGTCCTGAAGCCATTTTGCCACAACTTTGAAAGTATGCTTGGGGTCATTGTTCATTTGGAAGACCCATTTGCGACCAAGCTTTAACTTTCTGACTGATGTCTTGAGATGTTGCTTCAATATATCCACATAATGTTTCTTCCTCATGATGCCATCTATTTTGTGAAGTGCACCAGTCCCTCCTGCAGCAAAGCACTCCCACAACATGATGCTGCCACCCCCGTGCTTCCCTGTTGGGATGGTGTTCTTCGGCTTGCAAGCCTCCCCCTTTTTCCTCCAAACATAACGATGGTCATTATGGCCAAACAGTTCTATTTTTGTTTCATCAGACCAGTGGACATTTCTCCAAAAAGTACAAACTTTGTCCCCATGTGCAGTTGCAAACCGTAGTCTGGCTTTTTTATGGCGGTTTTGGAGCAGTGGTTTCTTCCTTGCTGAGCGGCCTTTCAGGTTATGTCGATATAGGACTCGTTTTACTGTGGATATAGATACTTTTGTACCTGTTTCCTCCAGCATCTTCACAAGGTCCTTTGCTGTTGTTCTGGGATTGATTTGCACTTTTCGCACCAAAGTACATTCATCTCTAGGAGACAGAACGTGTCTCTTTCCTGAGCGGTATGACGGCTGCGTGGTCCCATGGTGTTTATACTTGCGTACTATTGTTTGTACAGATGAGCGTGGTACCTTCAGGCGTTTGGAAATTGCTCCCAAGGATGAACCAGACTTGTGGAGGTCTACAATTTTTTATCTGATGTCTTGGCTGATTTCTTTAGATTTTCCCATGATGTCAAGCAAAGAGGCACTGAGTTTGAAGGTAGGCCTTAAAAAACATCCATCGGTGAACCTCCAATTGACTCAAATTATGCCAATTTGCCTATCAGAATCTTCTAAAGCCATGACATTTTCTGGAATTTTCCAAGTTGTTTAAAGGCACAGTCAACTTAGTGTATGTAAACTTCTGACCCACTGGAATTGTGATACATTGAATTTTAAGTGAAATAATCTGTCTGTAAACAATTGTTGGAAAAATTACTTTTGTCATGCACAAAGTAGATGTCCTAACCGACTTGCCAAAACTATAGTTTGTTAACAAGACATTTTTTGAGTGGTTGAAAAACAAGTTTTAATGACTCCAACCTAAGTGTATGTAAACTTCCGACTTCAACTGTATATATTGTCCTAAGGAGAGAGATTATTATTCTGCTGTGTTGATCCAGTCAGTATAATGTCTTACGTATTTGAACCCAAGAAATCATTGGATGAAAATGTATTGCAAGCTTACTTTGGAAACCTGTTCACAGGTTGAGTTTTGTTATCTCACGCTGCACACTGTGTTTCTGTCAGCTGAGCCACATTAACAATATTTGTCTAATTACCTGCTCATGCTGGCTGGCGTAATCAGCTCAAATGCACACTTGTGTTGGGACTCATTATGGACTTCCTAATGAAGCTACTAGTACCTTTGGGAGCCAGTCACCATTTCCTCTTCTCTCTACCCTCTTAGTCCCTATGTGTGTCCTTCCCAGTCAGTGGGGGTCATTCCAAATGCAACCATCACACCTCTTCCTCTGTCCATCTCCCCCCTCTGAATGATACGTAGGTCATCATTGAATCTGATGAATTGCTGATGAAGGACTTCAGATGACAGCAGGTTGTCATGTGAGTGTGAAGAGGAGCCATATTCACCAGAAATGAGATGATGAATGCATGCATGCAGCACTGGCATTCAAAATATGCCTGCCTGACCAAACACCATTTGTATTCCACATGTCTCTCAGCAAAAACCACCACTCCTCTTCTCCTCTCTCCTTGTTATTTCTATCTTTTTTACATTTACTCTTAAAAGAGTTAAAACTCAATTCTGACAAAAACGGGTTGTGAAATTGCATTTTTGTATTTAAGCTGAATGCGTTGTGGACAACTTCTCCCAATTTTCTCATTACAAAGTTGACATTTAACTCCAATTTAATTTGGAGCTTCCAAAGCTTTCTATGTACCGTCTCATTAAACTAGCCTAATGGCTTTAGGAGTCAGCAGCAAATATACAGTACCTGTTATCTACAGAGAGAGAGAGAGAGAGAGAGAGAGAGAGAGAGAGAGAGAGAGAGAGAGAGAGAGAGAGAGAGAGAGAGAGAGAGACTATAACCAGGTTTCCATCCAACCATTTCTTGCAGATGAATTACCTGACCCATGAAAAAAGTCACTACTGGGCTGATAGAAACAGGAAATTACACACAATTTCATACATTTCGACAGACAATTTGTTAGTTCGACATCTTGGGATCTTTTTGTGTCGGTAAAATTAATTATGCGAGACATGGTGGTGGAACCGTCTTCATGCGTAAATATTGATATCATCAGGGCGCAACTTTCACTGGCGGTCATGTCTGAAATAGCAATGTGATACAAAACGAGTCAACGATGTGCTTTAGGACCATGCGGACGCCTCCGAGCAGTCGGTAGGCTGTTTGGAGTATTTATCCGACTGAATAAAAAAAGTTATGTCCACCCCACTACTAAAACCAAATTTGCACCACGGGATAAAATAACCATATTTTCAAGGTAAATTTGGAGTCACGTGATGATATGTTGTGTGGTCCTCCCACTACAACTCGGGAAAGCATGCAGTTTATTAGGCTACAGATTAAATAAATTATGATAAATTTGGTGAAAGCACACAATTATGAGCTTGATGCTCCTTTCCAATAAATATTGATGGTCTTCTTCTGGTGGCATGATGATCGATGCTTGGCTGCCGATTGACAAATAATCTTGTCAAACGGCAAATCTTGCTTTTATCCATAATAATCTGCCTACCCGCGCTGTATATGTGAGCTGTTGGCTAGAGCGCACATGCCAAGACGAAAGTGGTCACATTTGCTATGTAACTCAACATAGGCCCAAGCCTCAAACACCATCCATTATTGTGTTTAATAAGAATTTTAAAAAACGATGTTAAAATGTATTTAATTCTTGATCTTCCACCTAATGAGAAAAATAGACTGTACTTTATATGGCATTGCCAATTCTGATCCCCAGCCTGGTCTCATAGACTAGACGTAACATAGTAAATGTAAATCCGGAACACTCAAGTTAGAATGATATGTTACGTTTGGTATAGTTATAGTTAAGGCAAAAAACGAAAGTAGGGTGGTTGGTTGGGGCGGATGGGTAGGGGTATAACACGAACGTCTAGGTTGCGAGTTATAAAATATTATCACAGACATTACATTTTAGCTAATAAGTAACTATTCAACTACTTAGTACTTTTTAGCTACTTTGCTATAACTTAGCATGTTAGCTAACCCTTCTCCTAACCTTAATCCGTTAACCTAACTCCTAAACCTAACCATAATCCCTAACCCTAACTCCTAGCCTAGCTAACATTAGCTAGTTAGCTAACGTTAGCCACCTAGTTAGAATTCCTACCATATCATACTAAATGGAGTCTCTTGGATTAACGTACAGAATAATACAAAATGCTCTGAGACCAGGTTGTGATCCTAGATGATTTCCTGACCTAGTACAGAGAGGGATGTAGAGAGGTAGAGGGAGACTCTTCCTGGGTAGTCAGAGAGAGAATTAACAGTCATTCTAATGGGAAGCAGCATGAAGGCCTGATTAGCCTCTAGCCACAAGTCTACTCAAATCACATTTAGCTAAATCAGGGAGCGCTGATTGCTGTTTCTCATACAGACAGACAGACAGACAGACAAGGCTGCCATGGGCCCTGGTTAACACAAGGTCACGCATGATGCCACTGGATATAGGCTAAGAACACTCCAATGGTAATTATTCATCTATATACCACATTAACATTGAACTGTAAGCTGTATAATAATTGTTTGTAAGAATTTTATATGATTTTAAACACTTTGCAACGTTTAGAAAGAGCACTCCCATTTTGTTGGAAGACCTTCTGTTCTGTACATCATAGCTTTCTTTATTTTTCTTATTAAAATTTCATTCCACAAATTTAACAGGCACTAGTTGAATTGACAATGCTTTTCAGTTGTTTTCTGAAAATTCTCTTTGTACCCTGTTCATTTGTCCTTCCTCTAAGCCCTTGTATAGTCCGTGTTTCAATTCTGTTCTGTGTTCTTGTGATTGTTATAGTGTCTGCCCCCCCTCGTCGTCTGGCACAGGAGACTTGCTGCGGCAGGTGCTGATTATTCGTCAGCGCATTAGCGCTAGAGCAGCTCAATTAGTGAGCCACTCTCCTCATTTCAATTAGCACTCAGGTGTGTAGTACACAGTCATGGCTGAGACACACTCAAACCATCCGGAAAATAGGGAATGGCCTCGACGGAGACACAGACAGCCTGCATCAGTGCACTAAACAACACAAACAACCAAAACAACGCTAAACATTCCAAACTACTAAACAATCCAATATTGTTTCATAGATTGGTCATGAGCAGAATGTAAATTAAAGAGCAGCATTTGTTTGAAGAAATGAAAAAGGAGTGTCATGAATCTGAGTAAATAACGCAGGCTTCTGTTTTGTTGAGTGGCAAAGAGCTTTAGAGAGAGATAATGACCCTTACCTATTGACAGTGATGAATAAAGCATGGACATGAGCTGATTCAGACTGGGATATTAACAAAACAGCTGAAAACATGATGAGAATTAGGATTCTCATCATCCATTCTACTGACATCATCTCCTTCAGATGTTTAATTTATTTAACCTAAATACAAAAATGCAAGCAGAAAGAAAAATACGGTCATAAAAAAAACTAAGAAACGTTCGGAGCAGAACAGAGGGAGGATGTACAGTGAGGGAAAAAAGTATTTGATCCCCTGCTGATTTTGTACGTTTGCCTACTGACAAAGAAATGATCAGTCTATAATTTTAATGGTAGGTTTATTTGAACAGTGAGATACAGAATAACAACAAAAAAATCCAGAAAAACACACGTGAAAAATGTTATAAATTGATTTGCATTTTAATGAGGGAAATAAGTATTTGACCCCCTCTCAATCAGAAAGATTTCTGGCTCCCAGGTGTCTTTTATACAGGTAACGAGCTGAGATTAGAAGCACACTCTTAAAGGGAGTGCTCCTAATCTCAGTTTGTTACCTGTGTAAAAAACACCTGTCCACAGAAGCAATCAATCAATCAGTTTCCAAACTCTCCACCATGGCCAAGACCAAAGAGCTCTCCAAGGATGTCAGGGACAAGATTGTAGACTTACACAAGGCTGGAATGGGCTACAAGACCATCGCCAAGCAGCTTGGTGAGAAGGTGACAACAGTTGGTGCGATTATTCGCAAATGGAAGAAACACAAAAGAACTGTAAATCTCCCTCGGCCTGGGGCTCCATGCAAGATCTCACCTCGTGGAGTTGCAATGATCATGAGAACGGTGAGGAATCAGCCCAGAACTACACGGGAGGATCTTGTCAATGATCTCAAGGCAGCTGGGACCATAGTCACCAAGAAAACAATTGGTAACACACTACGCCGCGAAGGACTGAAATCCTGCAGCGCCCGCAAGGTCCCCCTGCTCAAGAAAGCACATATACATGCCCGTCTGAAGTTTTCCAATGAACATCTGAATGATTCAGAGGACATCTGGGTGAAAGTGTTGTGGTCAGATGAGACCAAAATGGAGCTCTTTGGCATCAACTNGGAGGTGGAAACATTATGCTTTGGGGGTGTTTTTCTGCTAAGGGGACAGGACAACTTCACTGCATCAAAGGGACGATGGACGGAGCCATGTACCGTCAAATCTTGGGTGAGAACCTCCTTCCCTCAGCCAGGGCATTGAAAATGGGTCGTGGATGGGTATTCCAGCATGACAATGACCCAAAACACACGGCCAAGGCAACAAAGGAGTGGCTCAAGAAGAAGCACATTAAGGTCCTGGAGTGGCCTAGCCAGTCTCCAGACCTTAATCCCATAGAAAATCTGTGGAGGGAGCTGAAGGTTCGAGTTGCCAAACATCAGCCTCGAAACCTTATTGACTTGGAAAAGATCTGCAAAGAGGAGTGGGACAAAATCCCTCCTGAGAGGGGGGAAACCTGGTGGCCAACTGCAAGAAACGTCTGACCTCTGTGATTGCCAACAAGGGTTTTGCCACCAAGTACTAAGTCATGTTTTGCAGAGGGGGTCAAATACTTATTTCTCTCATTAAAATGCTAATCAATTTCTAACATTTTTCACATGCGTTTTTCTGGATTTTTTTGTTGTTATTCTGTCTCTCACTGTTCAAATAAACCTACCAATAAAATTATAGACTGATCATTTATTTGTCAGTGGGCAAACGTACAAAATCAGCAGGGGATCAAATACTTTTTTCCCTCACTGTAGGTTGCTGGGAGCAGGCAGCTAGCTGTCAGTAATCACACTGGGGACCTCTAGCTCCAGCCTGAATATCTCGGCAGGCAGGTAGGAAGTGTCCTGCCGAGGCCTTACTCAGAGCAGAGCGCAGGGAAAACTGGCAGAGGGAGAGGTGCCTGGCAATAAGACACATCTATGCCAATTAAGAGGAAAGGGAGTGAGCCATGCTTGAAAATCACACCACGTCTCCCACGGCACTTTACTTTTTGAGGGCACGGTGTACCTTAAAAACATTTGTTACCCCCAAACCCTGAGGTATGCAAAACCATGCTGAGCTCAGCTCCTCTGTACTGTTCTAATTTTCATATTTCGCTGACATCCCAATTAGTGGCTCAATTAAATCCCATTCGAGCAATGAGGTTGTAAGAAGTCAATGTCTTCCTCAGAATGCATTTAATGAGGTGATTTTCATTTAGGGTGATCCGTCTTGAATTAAAATGTTTTGCTACTCTTGTCTTTGCCACTCTGCCTCTCAGTTCTCACCCAAATAGATTTGTATCACTCCCTCTCTCTATTCTTCATGCTGTTGCTGTGTGACCCATATCATACTGCACTTAATGCCATCAGTTTCACTATGTAATACATTTGAAGTCGGAAGTTTACATACACTTAGGTTGGAGTCATTAAAACTTGTTTTTCAACCACTCCACAAATTTCTAGTTAACAAACTATAGTTTTGGAAAGTCAGTTAGGACGTCTACTTTGTGCATGACACAAGTCATTTTTCCAACAATTGTTTACAGACAGATTATTTCACTTATAATTCACTGTATCACAATTCCAGTGGGTCAGAAGTTTACATACACTAAGTTGACTGTGCCTTTAAACAGCTTGGAAAATTCCAGAAAACGATGGCATGGCTTTGGAAGCTTCTGATAGGCTAATTGACATCACTTGAGTCAATTGGAGGTTCACCTGTGGATGTATTTCAAGGCCTACCTTCAAACTCAGTGCTTCTTTGCTTGACATCATGGGGAAATCAAAAGAAATCAGCCAAGACATCAGATAAAAAATTGTAGACCTCCACAAGTCTGGTTCATCCTTGGGAGCAATTTCCAAATGCCTGAAGGTACCACGTTCATCTGTACAAACAATAGTACGCAAGTATAAACACCATGGGACCACGCAGACATCATACCGCTCAGGAAGGAGACGCGTTCTGTCTCCTCGAGATGAATGTACTTTGGTGCGAAAAGTGCAAATCAATCCCAGAACAACAGCAAAGGACCTTGTGAAGATGCTGGAGGAAACAGGTACAAAAGTATCTATATCCACAGTAAAACGAGTCCTATAACGACATAACCTGAAAGGCCACTTAGCAAGGAAGAAACCACTGCTCCAAAACCGCCATAAAAAAGCCAGACTACGGTTTGCAACTGCACATGGGGACAAAGATCGTACTTTTTGGAGAAATGTCCTCTGGTCTGATGAAACAAAAATAGAACTGTTTGGCCATATTGACCATTGTTATGTTTGGAGGAAAAAGGGGGAGGTTTGCAAGCCGAAGAACACCATCCCAACCGTGAAGCATGGGGGTGGCAGCATCATGTTGTGGGAGTGCTTTGCTGCAGGAGGGACTGGTGCACTTCACAAAATAGATGGCATCATGAGGAGGAAAATGATTTGGATATATTGAAGCAACATCTCAAGACATCAGTCAGGAAGTTAAAGCTTGGTCGCAAATGGGTCTTCCGAATGGACAATGACCCCAAGCATACTTCCAAAGTTGTGGCAAAATGGCTTAAGGACAACAAAGTCAAGGTATTGGAGTGGGCGAGCAAGGAGGCATACAAACCTAACTCAGTTACACCAGCTCTGTCAGGAGGAATGGGCCAAAATTCACCCAACTTATTGTGGGAAACTTGTGGAAGGCTACCCGAAACGTTTGACCCAAGTTAAACAATTTAAAGGCAATGCTACCAAACACTAATTGAGTGTATGTAAACTTCTGACCCCCTGGGAATGTGATGAAAGAAATAAAAGCTGAAATAAATATTTCTCTCTACAATTATTCTGACATTTCACATTCTTAAAATAAAGTGGTGATCCTAACTGACCTAAGACAGGGAATTATTACTAGGATTAAATGTCAGGAATTGTGAAAAACTGAGTTTAAATATATTTGGCTAAGGTGTATGTAAACTTCCGACTTCAACTGTAGGTATGTAATAAAGTGAGACGTGCTTTTTTGTACCACCTATGACCCTGTGAACTGTGAATGATGCTGTATGTGTATCTATTGATTTAAAGAGCCTTTAACTGTGAACTTGTCAACAACTCAACACACTGACCTCAACAATATGACTCTGATAAGAAAAACAGACTGACAGTTCACCTGAAGTATATAAACTCTCTATATAACAATCTCACATAGAATAGGTCCCTGGCTTCAAATTTAAGCAACCTGTGTATTTTCTCAATCCGTTACTGGGCTGTGAAAACAAGGACACAGTAGTTTTGCTTACTTTTACAGTGTTTTCAAGAAAAGCAATCCATTTTTGTACCTTATATTTGACATTGAGACCAGCAAAGAAGACTGCGATTATGTAAGGGTAAAATCTGCTTTAATGTGTAACAGTACATACTGTAGAAAAACAGACTTCATTTCTATTCATTTTTGCATTAGAATTTTCCCTTGTCTTAAAAGAATCTTCGATCTTCTGTGAATGAATGAATTAGTGAACTGCTGGGGTAAATTAACCGCTGAATTAGATTTATGGAAAGCAATTAGATAAACTGTATTGTACCCTACAGTAACTACCAATCGGAGCCGCTTTTTATTCACATTCCCTATTTAATTGGGTTAAATGAAAAGGGGGTGACTTACAATAGACACAAAAGGGAACTAATACGTGTGCTAGATGAATGATGAGTTCTCTTAATACTACTTTTAAATAATCTAGTTCATAAATGAAAGGCTTTGTGATACAACCCACTGGGCAAGAACTGGTTGAATCAACATTGTTTCCACGTCATTTCATCTCCAAAAATCAATGTGATGATGTTGAATCTACGTGGGAAACAGATTGGATTTGCAAAAAGTCATGAACTAAAAGGCATTTCATATTTTTTTCACCCAAATCCAATGACATGGTGACATGTTTTGTTGATTTCACGTTGCTGAAAATCCCTTAACAAATCGTGAGAAGTATCTGATTATGTCTTTTTACTCATGCTTTTGTTTGTGTGTATTTTGGGGATTCTAGAGGCCTCACCCGAAGGGACTTGAAGGCATTCAGACAAGCAAGCAGACCTTAAACTGATAAGCCCTGAAACTTTCTTAGGAGGACACACTCCCAAGGATCTCATTAGAATAAATCCATGTTCATTCCCTGTCCCTCTCTGGAGAGTCTGTAAGTCTCTCTCTCTCTCTCTTTAAAATAACAAATCATTCATCTTCCTCACTCTCTTTAGCCGACGAGGCCAGAGCTTGCTTGAGCAGACCAGGATAGGACTCACTCTCTATATTTGAGATTCTTCAAATAGCCACCCTTTGCCTTGATGACAGCTTTGCACACTCTTGGCATTCTCTCAACCAGCTTCACCTGGAATGCTTTTCCAACAGTCTTGAAGGAGTTCCCACATATGCTGAGCACTTGTTACAAGGCTGCTGTTCCTTCAGTCTGCGGTTGATTGTGGAGGCCAGGTCATCTGATGCAGCACTCCATCATTCTCCTTCTTGGTAAAATAATGTGTTGGGTCATTGTCCTGTTGAAAAACAAATGATAGTCCCACTAAGCCCAAACCAGATGGGATGGCAACCTAGTGGTTAGAGCATTGGGCCAGTAACTGAAAGGTTGCGAGATCGAATCCCTGAGCTGACAAGGTAAAAATCTGTAGGCAGTTAGCCCACTGTTGCTAGGCTTTCATTGTAAATAAGAATTACATCATAGTGCTTGATGGTTTTTGCGACTGCACTTTTAAAATTTTGACTGACCTTAACTGACCTCTTTGCTTATTTGAGCTGTTCTTGCCATAACATGGACTTGGTCTTTTACCAAATAGGGCTATCTTCTGTATATCCCCCCCCCCCACACACACTTTGTCACAACACAACTGATTGGCTCAAACGCATTAAGAAGGACAGAAATTCCACAAATTAACTTTTAAGGCAAACCTGTTAATTGAAAGGCATTCCAGGTGACTACCTCATTTAAAAAAAACGTTTTTATTTAACTAGGCAAGTAAACTTCTTAGGGCTAGGCGGGACAACTTCCAATGAAATATAGGTGTCTTATGTCGGTTGAAAGCTTAAATTCTTGTTAATCTAACTGCACTGTCCGATTTACAGTAGCTATTACAGTGAAAGCATGCCATGCGATTGTTTGAGGACGGCGCCCCACATCAAAATATTTTTCCACTGGCACAGGTTTCATAAATTCACAAATAGCGATTAAATATTCACTTACTTTTTGAAAATCTTCCTCTGATTTGTTATCCAAAGGGTCCCAGCTATAACATGTAGTGTTGTTTTGTTAGATAAAATCCTTCTTTATATCCCAAAAAGTCAGTTTAGTTGGCGCCATCGATTTGAGTAATCCACTCGTTCAACATGCAGAGAAAGGAATCTGAAAATCTACGCCTAAACTTTGTTTCAACAAGTCAAAATACATTTCAATTTACTCCTTCAATTTACCCTAAAATGTAATCAAACTATAATATTTCTTACGGAAAGAAGTATGTTCAATAGGAAACCGATTTTAGCAGGTGCGTCCTGTCTTCATAGCGCGCGCAAAAACACGAATGTCCCTGTACTAAAACTGATATTTCTTATTCGTTTTGGAAGTTACAAGCCTGAAACCCAGAACATAGACTGCTGACACCATGTGGAAGCCATAGGAATTGCATCCTGGGAGCTAATTTCCAGTGTGCCCTTATACTTGCCATTGTAAGAGCATTGTCTCTCTCAAAAGAAAAATCTGGTTGGTTTTTCTTTGGATTTTCTCCTACATTATTTTAACATTTATACAAACATAAAAGTGTTTTCTTTCCAATGGTACCAATTACATAAATATCCTGGCTTCAGGGCCAGAGCAACAGGCAGCTTACTTTGGGCACGTCATTCAGGCGGAAATTGAGAAAAAAGGGGCCTAGCCCTAACAAATTCTTATTTTCAATGACGGCCTAGGAACAGTGCCTTGTTCTGCCTTGTTCAGGGGCTACCTGCCAAATTTTATTTCACCTTTATTTAACCAGGTAGGCTATTTGAGAACAAGTTCACAATTACAACTGCGACCTGGCCAAGATAAAGCACAGCAGTTCAACACATACAACAACAAAGAGTTACACATGGAATAAACAAACATACAGTCAATAATAAGGTAGAAAAAAAAGAAAAAAAAAGTCTATATACAGTGAGTGCAAATGAGTTAAGATAAGGGAGGTAGGGCAATAAATAGGCCATGGTGGCGAGGTAATTACAATATAGCAATATAACAACAGTGATTTTTGTAGTTTGTTCCAGTCATTGGCAGCAGAGAACTGCAAGGAAAGGCGGCCAAAGTAGGAATTGGCTTTGGGGGTGACCAGTGAGATATACCTGCTGGAGCGTGTGCTATGGGTGGGTGCTGCTATGGTGACCAGTGAGCTGAGATGAGGTGGGGCTTTACCTAGCAAAGACTTGTAGATGACCTGGAGCCAGTGAGTTCGGCGATGAGTATGAAGCGAGGGCCAGCCAACGAGAGCGTACAGTTCGCAGTGGTGGGTAGTATATGGGGCTTTGGTGACAAAACAGATGGCACTGTGATAGACTGCATCCAATTTGTTGAGTAGAGTGTTGGAGGCTATTTTATAAATGACATTGCCGAAGTCGAGGATCGGTAGAACAGAATGCCAAGAGTGTGCAAAGCTGTCATCAAGGCAAAGGGTGGCTACTTGAAGAATCTCAAATATATTTTGATTTGTTTAACACTTTTTTGGTTACTACATGATTCCATATGTGTTATTTCATAGTTTTGATGTCTTCACTATTATTCTACAATGTAGAAAATAGTAACAATAAAGACTAACCCTTGAATGAGTAGGTGTTCTGAAACTTTTGACCGGTTGTGTACATTTTTTATTTGGTTTGAACATTACCAGGAAAAGTCTAATTGAAATTAAAATAGCATTTAGAAAGAAAGATAATCGTAATGGAATACAGCAATAGCATTACTCTATGAGGTTGTTCCAGATACTTTATTTTGGGGATAGTGTGATGCCATGCTTTTTGATGTTGCTGTTCTGTAAGATAGTTTTTATGTTGTAATGTTCAAATTTGGGGTTTTAATTCAAAGTGCTGCTCTAAAATTGGTGCTTCAAACCAGGACTACTGCATAATATGTTGCAGGTGGCTTTCTTTGATGTGTAGCAGAGTATAGCGATATTCAAATGCTTTGAGAGAGGACAATGCATTATTCATGATAGCAACAAATAGATACTGTAACCATAGTCACACAGGAAAAGCTGCCTCTACCCCAAGAGCGAACCTCTACTCTTAGGAATAATATTCACATAAAATAATCTTGTTCTGGGAGATGTGTCAGTAAAGGTGTATAACGAGACTTTCAGTTCACTGAAAGAACACCCTATCCATGCTTTATTCTTATGTAGATACAGGGAGGTAGTGTCAGAGCGTACCGCAGCCTCTGAAGCCCTGAGGGAAACGCCCCTCTCGATCAGAGTTAGATTCAGAAGAGAATGATACACTTTGTACAAGCACATCGAGACATTGAGCAGCTGCAGTCGGTTACTCTACTGTTCATGTAGACATGATAGCTCACAGATTGGGACGTATAGGGGTTTAGCGGTAAGATACGATATGATATACTTAATTGTCCATTTACATGGAAATTCATTTTGTGACGTCAGCATACAAATACACAAACACAACACAATATACAGTTGAAGTCGGAAGTTTACATACACCTTAGCCAAATACATTTAAACTCAGTTTTTCACAATTCCTGACATTTAATCCTAATAAAAATTCCCTGTCTTAGGTCAGTTAGGATCACCACTTTATTTTAAAAATGTGAAATGTCAGAATAATAGTAGACAGAATTATTTATTTCATCTTTTATTTCTTTCATCACATTCCCAGTGGGTCAGAAGTTTACATACACTCAATTAGTATTTGGTAGCATTGCCTTTAAATTGTTAACTTGGGTCAAATGTTTCGGGTAGCCTTCCACAAGCTTTCCACAATAAGTTGGGTGAATTTTGGCCCATTCCTCCTGACAGAGCTGGTGTAACTGAGTCAGGTTTGTAGGCCTCCTTGCTCACACACGCTTTTTCAGATCTGCCCACAAAATTTCAATGGGATTGAGGTCAGGGCTTGTGATGGCTTCTCCAATACCTTGACTTTGTTGTCCTTAAGCCATTTTGCCATAGCTTTGGAAGTATGCTTGGGGTCATTGTCCATTTGGAAGACCCATTTGCGACCAAGCTTTAACTTCCCGACTGATGTCTTGAGATGTTGCTTCAATATATACAAATCATTTCCTTCTTCATGATGCCATCTATTTTGAGAAGTGCACCAGTCCCTCCTGCAGCAAAGCACCCCCACAACATGATGCTGCCACCCACGTGCTTCACGGTTGGGATAGTGTTCTTCGGCTTCCAAGGCTCCCCCTTTTTCTTCCACACATAACGATGGTCAATATGGCCAATGTCATGACGTTGGCCTGTTGGTGAGGTTTATGACCCCCATATTACCTCCCTCCCTTTCTCTCTCTACTCTATAGAGTTGACTCTTGAAAATCCCTTTGTTAACATAGAGAGAGTCTGGTAACATCAAAAGGGTGGGGAAAGGAACCGTATTTCGGTAATCCAACCAGCTGAAAATATACATTGGTACTTAAGGAATATGATGTCAGATCAGTTGGCATCTGAGACATTATTACTAATGATAGGATGACATAAACTGTATCTTGGAAAGTCTACACATTCTAGTTATCAGATTCACATGGAATTGTTGTGCAATTTAAACGTTTAAATATGAAACTATTTGTGGAAAGATTAAATGTAATTTTAGCTCCTAAATGAGAGAATGATTTTCATAGAGTAAAAACTCTGCTCACTCCGTGCCCAAGCTCTGCCCAAGTGAACAGACATTGGTTGTAAACTATGAAAAACGCCTCTCTCCCACTGCTATATAAGCCTGTTGACGAAAATTCAACTTTGTTTTCAGAGGATGGTCCTCCGTTAAAAGGGCTAAGATAATACCTTAACTTCTTAGGGATCACTGCACAACTTGACCGTTTTGGAGAGCCTGGCGTGCCCAAAGTAAAATGCCTCCCATTCAGGCCCAGAAAATCGGATATGCACATATTTGGTACCATTGGATAGGAAACACTCTGAATTTTGTAAAACTGTTAACCATTTGTCTGTGAGTAAAACAGAACGGATATGGCAGGCAAAACCCCGAGGAATTTCTGTCCTGGAGAAAGTGGTTTTCACAGAGTGCCTCATTTGGAACCCCTCCCTCATGAAAATGCCCATAAAAGGGCATATGAATGCAGTACCTATCGCTTCCTCTGGATGTCCTTTGTCTCTAGAAAGTGGTTTCATGCTGTTCAGATGAGTTAGAACAGAGAAGAAGAGAGAATCAGGAAGTGCCTCTTTGGAACTCTGTAGGACTGGGCNGAACGAGTTCGCGCCACGTTTCAATGGACTAGTGGAGGCTGTCGTTTCTGACTATGACGCGCGAACCAAATGGAGATTTATGGATATAATACATGACTTTTTCTAACAAAAGAACCATGGATTGTCTTCGTTGGACACTTAGGATGACCTCAGCAGAAGTTCTTCAACAGGTAATTGATTTGTTTTTGCTGTGAAATGTGTTATGTGTGTGCCACGCTGGCTAATGAATTCATGGCTATGTGAAAAGTATGTGAGGTGATGCCCTCAAACAATCAAATGTAGTGCTTTCGCCGTAAAGCCTTTTTGAAATCTGACAACGCTGTGATATTGCCAAGAAACAGAGCTTTTGATGAGTATGAAACACTTGTATATTGGTGGATTTTTAATAATTCAACTTTGGGATTTTGAATTTGGCGCTTTACATTTTACCTGGTGGTGTCGGGAGTGGGTCGCTAGCGCCCCAATGATCCCTGAGAGGTTAACGAAATTAGCATTGTGTTCAAAGTGAAGGCGACGATCGACACGCCGAAAGGATGAATTTTGACTATACCAGCCAGAATGTAGCATGAGCTTAAAAGTATGGCAACTTGGTATGAACTTTGAACTCTTCTTCACTAAAGAATTGATGCCTCCTGGTCATTGAGTGAGCCGCTGGCAGCTGTAAACGTGGGCTAGGAAAGGACGGACAAAGTATCTCTTCTACCAAACACCCAATGGTACTACAAGGCAGCCGTTCTACCAGACATTCTTCAAAGGACAAGAGATCTCTGCTGGGCAACCCAGCCTTCTACCGAGGCGCAGCTCAGAGTAAGTATGTCTTGCATTTTCCTTTTCCAAATGGGTGGTTATTTAGAATGCATAAGATTCTGTATTTACGATAGCATAGCTTTCCCTTTTGTTCTCCAGTCTTCCCGCGCTTTCATTCAAGCCCAACCCCCTCTCTTTGTGTAACCAGCCATCAAATTGGTTCCGTCCACCAGGACGTTCTATATGATCCATTCTGTGTATATGTAATTCTGTGTGATTGTTTAGGTATTTAGTAAATAAATAATTAAACCAAATTTTGTATTGCTGATTCAACTTGGTAGCCAGGGTTCGTAAAGATAACCAAGAATTCTACGATGTTCAGATGAGACTGAAATAAGGTGATGATTAATGATTGACAGCTACTGATGTAAAAGATTACTAGGTCTTTAAGAGTTTATTCGGAAGATAACAGGTCTATAAACATTCTTTTGTGGTGCCCCAACTTTCTAGCTAATTACATTTACATGATTAGTTTAATCAGGTAATATTAATTACAGAGAAATTATTTTATTGAATAGTATGTCATATCACCTAAAGACACGACACCAAACAGTTCTATTTTTGTTTCATCAGACCAGAGGACATTTCTCCAAGAAGTACAATCTTTGTCCCCATGTGCAGTTGCAAACCGTAGTCTGGCGTTTTTATGGCGGTTTTGGAGCTGTGGTTTCTTCCTTGCTGAACGGCCTTTCAGGTTATGTCGATATAGGACTTGTTTTACT
Source organism: Hucho hucho (assembly GCA_003317085.1). Classification (NCBI taxonomy): domain Eukaryota; kingdom Metazoa; phylum Chordata; class Actinopteri; order Salmoniformes; family Salmonidae; genus Hucho; species Hucho hucho. The sequence continues at coordinate 29,730 of QNTS01002287.1, read as the reverse complement.
GTGGATATAGATACTTTTGTACCTGTTTCGTCCAGCATCTTCACCAGGTCCTTTGCTGTTGTTCTGGGATTGATTTGCACTTTTCGCACCAAAGTACATTCATTTCTAGGAGACAGAACACGTCTCCTTCCTGAGCGGTATGACGGCTGCGTGGTCCTTGGGGTGTTTATACATGTATACTTTTGTTTGTACAGATGAACGTGGTACCTACAGGAGTTTGGAAATTGCTCCCAAGGATGAACCAGACTTGTGGAGGTCTACAAATATTTTTCTGAGGTCTTGGCTGATTTCTTTAGATTTTCCCATGATGTCAAGAAATACATACATCCACAGGTACACCTCCAATTGACTCAAATTATGTCAATTAGCCAGAAGCTTTTATAGCCATGACATCATTTTCTGGAATTTTCCAAGCTGTTTAAAGGCACAGTCAACTTAGTGTATGTAAACCTCTGACCCACTGGAATTGTGATACAGTGAATTATAAGTGAAATAATCTGTCTGTATACAATTGTTGGAAAAATGACTTGTGTCATGCACAAAGTAGATGTCCTAACCGACTTGCCAAAACTATAGTTTGTTAACAAGAAATTTGTGGAGTGGTTGAAAAACAAGTTTTAATGACTCCAACCTAAGTGTATGTAAACTTCCGACTTCAAATGTATTACATGCAGTACAGAAAACCGGAAGTGTATAGTACACACGTCACACATTTACATTTTCACACATTCAAAGCCTCTGCGGCCTACTGTCCAACCATGTATTGGGCCTGCACATGTCCTTTGTCCCACTGTTCAGCAGCCTGGTGACTGATGGAATGAAATTAGCTTTGCTCCTATTCTTGCATTGGGTATGTAGGTTTCTACAGTAAAGGAGTTCATTGTACAGTCCATACAAGTGGAGAAATATACCGTATCACACAGCTTAGTCCACACCTCTCTCTGACTTTCACGCCCACTTTCAGAAGTCATGTAACTTCTCCTCTCCTACTCTGTTATCTATCGGTGCCCAGCTGATGGGGTTAGCATGTGCTCATATATATTCACTTTTAGGAGATTAAAAATCAATTATGAGTGCTGTCATGCGAGTGTAATTATAGCTGGGCAGAATCAGCCCTATTCATCATGACGCTCTGGAACTCTAGCAGTGCCGTTAAAAACAGACCTGTTATCTTATTCATTAACTCACACATGATATACTGTATGCTCATGGAAGTAAGATGTCACTACACTTTTCACATGTATAAATATATATCTTAAAAAATGTATTTAGTGACACTGCCAGTGCCTTATAAGGAGGGAGCGGTGATGTGAAAAGAGGATAGGGGTGAATGACAGGATTGAGGGAGGGAGGAAAGAGAGGAAAGGACAGACCTAGACATCAGGGTAGAGAAATGGCATGCTATTTTGTGGAGATACTAGAAGAGAAGGGGATGACCTACTTCATGTAAAAAATATATATAATTTATCATTAACATTTGTCTTCCTGGGACAAACACTGTTCATGCAGCAAAATAAAATGGCGCCGGAAGAAATGGCAGCAGATTTACAGGCGCCCAACCAATTGTGCAACCAATTGTGCTATTATGTGGGGTTTTTTCCCGTTATTTGTTACTTATTTTGTACATAATGTTTCTGCAACTGTATTTTACGGCAAAAAAAGAGCTGCTGGATATCAGGACAGCGATCACTCACCTCGGACTAGACAAAGATTTTTTCTTCAGCAAGCAAGACGCACAAGACATTCTCCAAACACCCGACAGGGCCAACATCCCCGTTATTTGCAAGTGGAAGAGACGCAGATACAGAGGACACAGAACCCGGATGCCTCGTGAGGGCCCGCAGAAGGCGAGTGGGAAAGCTGCCATTACCGTCAATATTACTCGCCAACATGCAATCAATAAATTAGACGAGGTACGATCACGAATATCCTACCAACGGGACATCAAAAACTGTAATATTCTATGTTTCACGGACTCGTGGCTGAATGACAACAGGGATATACGCTGCACCGGCAAGATAGAACAGCACACTCCGGTACGACGAGGGGGGGCGGTCTGTGCATATTTGTCAACAACAGCTGGTGCACGAAAACTAAGGAAGTCTCTAGATTTTGCTTGCCTGAAGTAGAGTATATTGTGATAAATTGCAGGCCACACTACTTGCCTAGAGAGTTTTCAGCTATACTTTTCGTGGCTGTTTATTTACCACCACAGACAAATGCTGGAACTAAGACCGCACTCAGTCAGATGTATAAGGAAATAAGCAAACAGGAAACCACTCACCCACAGGCGGAGCTCCTAGAGGCCGGAGACTTTAATGCATGGAAACTAAATAAGTTCTATCAAATTTCTATCAACATGATAAATGTGCAACCAGAAGGAAAAAAATTCTAGATCACCTGTACTCCACACACAGAGACGCGTACAAAGCTCTCCCTCGCCCTCCATTTGGCAAATCTGACCACAACACAATCCTCCTGATTCCTGCTTACAGTCAAAAATTAAAGCAGGAAGCACCAGTGACTCGGTCTATAAAAAAGTGGTCAGATGAAGCAGATGCTAAACTACAGGACTGTTTTAAAATCACAGACTGGAACATGTTCAGGGATTCTTCCAATGGCATTGAGGAGTACACCACATCAGTCACTGGCTTTATCAATAAGTGCAGTGAGGACGTCGTCCCCACAGTGACTGTACGTACATACCCCAACCAGAAGCCATGGATTACAAGCAACATTCGCACTGAGCTAAAGGGTAGAGCTGCCGCTTTCAAGGTGCGGGACTCTAACCCGGAAGCTTACAAGAAATCCTGCTATGCCCTGCGATGAATCATCAAACAGGCAAACCGTCAATACAGGGCTAAGATTGAATCATACTACACCGGCTCCGATGCTCGTCTTATGTGGCAGGGCTTGCAAACAATTACAGACTACAAAGGGAAGCACAGCCGCGAGCTACCCAGTGACACAAGCCTACCAGACGAGCTAAATCACTTCTATGCTCGCTGTGTGATCAAGCTCTCCGCAGCCGACGTGAGTAAGACCTTTAAACAGGTCAACATACACAAGGCTGCGGGGCCAGAAGGATTACCAGGACGTGTGCTCTGGGCATGTGCTGATCAACTGGCAAATGTCTTCACTGACATTTTCAACATGTCCCTGATTGAGTCTGTAATACCAACATGTTTCAAGCCCTTTCCCACCTGGACAAAAGGAACGCCTATGTGAGAATGCTATTCATTGACTACAGCTCAGCGTTCAACACCATAGTACCCTCAAAGCTCATCAATAAGCTAAGGATCCTGAGACTAAACACCTCCCTCTGCAACTGGATCCTGGACTTCCTGACGGGCCGCCCCCAGGTGGTGAGGGTAGGTAGCAACACATCTGCCACACTGATCCTCAACACTGGAGACCCCCAGGGGTGTGTGCTCAGTCCCCTCCTGTACTCCCTGTTCACCCACGACTGCATGGCTAGGCACGACTCCAACACCATCATCAAGTTTGCAGACGACAACAACAATGACGAGACAGCCTATAGGGAGGAGGTCAGAGACCTGGCCGGTTGTTGCCAGAATAACAACCTATCCCTCAACGTAACCAAGACTAAGGAGATGATTGTGGACTACAGGAAAAAGAGGACCGAGCATGCCCCCATTCTCATCGACGGGGCTGTAGTGGAGCAGGTTGAGAGCTTCAAGTTCCTTGGTGTCCACATCACCAACAAACTAGAATGGTCCAAACACTCCAAGACAGTCGTGAAGAGGGCACGACAAAGTCTATTCCCCCTCAGGAAACTAAAATGATTTAGCATGGGTCCTCAGATCCTCAAAAGGTTCTACAGCTGCAACATAGAGAGCATCCTGACTGGTTGCATCACTGCCTGGTACGGCAATTGCTCGGCCTCCGACCGCAAGGCACTACAAAGGGTAGTGCGTATGGCCCAGTACATCACTGGGGCTAAGCTGCCTGCCATCCAGGACCTCTACACCAGGCAGTGTCAGAGGAAGGCCCTAAAAATTGTCAAAGACCCCAGCCACCCCAGTCATAGACTGTTCTCTCTACTACCGCATGGCAAGTGGTACCGGAGTGGCAAGTCTAGGACAAAAAGGCTTCTCAACAGTTTTTCCCCCCAACCCCTCTTTTACGCTGCTGCTACTCTCTGTTTATCATATATGCATAGTCACTTTAACTATACATTCATGTACATACTACCTCAATTGGCTCGACAAACCAGTGCTCCCGCAAATTGGCTACCCGGGCTATCTGCATTGTGTCCCGCCACCCACCACCCGCCAAACCCCTCTTTTACGCTACTGCTACTCTCTGTTCATCATATATGCATAGTCACTTTAACCATATCTACATGTACATACTACCTCAATCAGCCTGACTAACCGGTGTCTGTATGTAGCCTCACTACTTTTATAGCCTCGCTACTGTATATAGTCTCGCTACTGTTATATTTCACTGTCTTTTTACTGGTGTTTTTATTTCTTTACTTACCTATTGTTCACCTAATACCTTTTTTGCACTGTTGGTTAGAGCCTGTAAGTAAGCATTTCACTGTAAGGTCTACAGCTGTTGTATTCGGCGCATGTGACAAATAAACTTTGATTTGATTTGAAAATAGAGATGGACTGTGGGTACTAGAAATGCATTGTGGGTAAAGGAAAGGTTGCTCTCATGGAAGAAAAAATTCTGACTCAACATTGTAGAACGCTTACCATTAATTCAGTAAGGTAGGCTAAATGCAATTTGACGCAGAAATGACACATCTCATATCAAATTGAATTATTTTCCTTACCCCATCTCCCACAAGGCACTGCAGATTTATGACTTGCTTTTATAGGGGTGGTATCATGCATTTGGTTTTAGAATATAATTTGCCTTATTTCAAACAGACATTCAATTTCAGTGGAATTAATAGAGCCTTAGAGATGATAAATCACAAAAGCTTTAAAAATAAATGTATCTAATTAGAAAATAGGAGATACTGCTATCACGCAACAGTGATTGTTAAAGGGCAAAGTATATGAGCAAATCTTTACTGTTTGTAGGCCATTTACAAATTAACTATAGATTATGCCAATCATTATTTAAAAATATATTAATACATTATTGCAGAAAAGGGATTATCTCTGCACTTTGACAATATTTATATTCTGCATATTCTACTTCTCTTTAGCACAATAAGTACACACTGTGCTTGTTATAATAAATCCTAAAGAGGAAGAGTTTAATTAGCATGAGTGCTTTCCTTTTTTTCCTTACCAAATTAGTTTAATCAATAAAGTCAAAATAAATATTTCCAGAATTAACCAATCAAATTCAAGACTTCAATGACAATGTCCCTTGATTGTGGTTGCTCAATTTTCTCATCGTATTTCAATACATATGAAGTGTATAACTGAGGAGAGAAATTAGTTTTGCTAGCCCTCTTCTTCATCAATTATCAAAATGTATTCCAGGCCTTTGGCAGGACTAGCTAATCTCTCTCAGTGGTCTGGAAATCTCTGTACATGTATCCCACAGCACAATGACAGTGAGCAAATCCATCTCTATGGCCAGGTTTAGCACTCAATGTCAGAGGCAGGAAGTGAAAGACAAAGCATCTGCATGGGCATCCATGTCTGCAATACCTACATGTTTCAAGCAGACCACCATAGTTTCAAGCAGACCACCAAGTTAACCTATCTAAATGACTATCGTCCCATAGCACTCACATCTGTAGCCATGAAATGCTTTGAAAGGCTGGTCATGGCTCACATCAACAACATAATCTCAGACACCTTGAACCCACTCCAATTCACATACCGCCCCAACAGATCCACAGGTGACGCAATCTCTATTACACTCCACACTGCCCTCCACCACCTGGATAAGATGAACACCTATGTGAGAATGTTGCTCATTGACTACAGCTCAGCGTTAAACACCTTAGTGCCCTCCAAGCTCATCACTAAGCTCAGGACCCTGGAACTGAACACCTCCCTCTGAAACTGGTTCCTGGACTTCCATGACTCCAACACCATCATTAAGTTTGATGCCGACTACAGAGGTAGACCTGATCACCAACAACAATGAGATAGCCTATAGGGAGGAGGTCAGTGACCTGGCAGTGTGGTGACAGGGCAATAACCTTAACCTCAACATCAGCAAGACAAAGGAGCTGATCGTGGACTACAGGAAACAGAGGGCCAAGCACCTAGCTCAAGACTAAACATTTTAAAGTAGGTTACAAAAAAGTTGACTAAAATCATTCCAATCTCGATTTAAATGCAATGGCTGTTTAGTTTTATTGGGAGGCTGGCTTTAGGACCATGAGGAGCATCGCTCGGAGAGAAGCTGCCAGCCTGCGTGCCTTTCTCTCACTTTAAGAAAGCAGAGAGCAGAGACAGTGCCAGACAGTTTGCTTTGCCAGTCAGCCATTTGAATTTGATGTCAGCATTAGAACTCAGACTTGTAAGCCTTACTGCCAACTGTTTTATGCACCGGTTACCTTCACATTGATGTCAGCATAGGCTGCGTGTCCAATTGGCTAGGGGCTTCCCCTAAATTAAATTGAATAAAATGTGCAAAAATTTGCTATATAAATACTTGTGCCTATAGAGAAATAAATAAAACAATACAAAATACTACTCCAGAGAGCTTGATTTGGCCACATAGGATCATTTATTTCTTTAAATAATTAGCTGTGGATTGTTTTAAGCACAATTTGGACAGGGCATGTGGCAAATAGCTGATTGTTGAGTTGCGGCGGTCAGTGAAAAGCAGTTAAATAGGCATATCACAATATTTCCAAAAAGAGGAATTGGAAAGAAGTTTAGAAAGCAAATGGCTATTGCTGAAAAGAGAAGACAAAGAAAACACTCAATTAATTTATTTTTATTTTTATGTAACCTTTATTTAACTAGGCAAGTTAGTTAAGAACAAATTCTTATTTACAATGACGGCCTACACCGGCCAAACCCGGACGACGCTGGGCCAATTGTGCGCCGCCCATTGGGATCCCAATCACGGCCGGTTGTGATACAGCCTCAAGCATTGAGATGCAGTGCCTTAGACCACTGCGCCACTCGGGAGCCCTAAACTGTCTTTAGTTATCGAAATTCTCAACTCCCAATTGAGCGAACAGTAGCCTATCTTATTGGCACCAGCGGAGAGCATCGGCCATATCCCCGGTGAGTGCTGCATATTCACTGCATTTATTAGTGGATCAGTACCACTGGACAGTTTTTTGGGGGACAATAATTTCCTCCTCCAGGCTAGATGGACGTAATTTTGTAAAATGTGTGACTCCCCTTTTCGTAGGCCTAGATTAGATGGTTGCATTCAAGACAAGGTCATTTTTACTGATCTGTTTGTCAGTGTCAGCATAGTAGGCTACTAATTTGTGTCGGATAAAAAAATATGTTGCTTATGTCTTCATTCATATAAAGTGTAGTAAAATTACATGAAATCCGTTTATAAAAGGCCACATTTTTTCTGTGAAAAGAAAGGAGAAGAAACGTCTCTGATTAGGCCTACTCTATGTCGTTACGTGCTCAGGTGTGCATTGTTCAGAACTGTCTGTTTTGTTAACAGTGATTTAGTTATATTATTAGCCTAAATTATGACTATGCAATCTATTCATCACATAGTAGCCTATCGTACATGATAATAAATGTGATGATAGATGCGTGCAATCCTTTATTATAAAGGTGCAATTTTATGGTGAAAATCCTCCCCCACTTTGCCATTCCCTAGGTTTAGCCACTGCCATACCCTAACTGACGCCACTGCTTTGATACAAATTACAATACCAACTAATGAAACGTAAGGACACGGCAAAGAGTAGAGGTGGATGGTGAAGGAGGTAAAAGTGATTACATTTTCTCCTCTCACAGCTCTTCTAAAAGAGAAGTGTACAGGCCTCTTGAGAGTCCAGGATCCGGGAGCAGGCAGGAAATTGTAAGTCAAAGCCATGTTCTTGTAATCAAAGGAATGAATTGTGTTGTTGTCTTTCTATTTGCTTTTGTTTCATACAAAGTTGATTACAGAGGATTAGAATTGGCAAAGAAAAACGAGAGCCTACTTTGTTATTTTTTCTCAACAGAGTTGTTAGAGTGGGTGTGCTAACAGCAAAGAGAAAGAGAGAGAGCACAGTGAATGTTCAAGGTCAGTTTTATCTGTGGTGATAACAAACCCTCTTTGGATGATAAAACATGGCAGAATACGCACTCTGAGAAACAACCACTCACAGGCCTGCTCGGATTTATAACTCTCACTGAATATTCATGTCTGATTTATCTGTCTTCATACGACACATTGGAGATCAGATGTCATCAACCGCATGGTCATTAATCTACTGCATTTATGCTCTAGCTTCCCGTTGACCTGTCACAACTGCCATACTTAAAAAAAACGAATGGAGATTTTCTACAGACGAATACATGTCTTTTTATAATCAAACATGACTTACAGTATATGCTATGAAAAAGGACTTCCTTGACTCTATCTGCACTGACTCTCAGGTCTCTATCCACACACGCTCACACACTTTAAATCAAATCAGATGAGCGTTAACCGACGAGAGCCGACACCTGCATAGCTGATGCATTGGAGCCATCAAATCGGTGAGCAGCTGATCATTGTCATGAAGACACACCTCCCCCTCGCGTTAGAAGTTCAGAACTATAAAGTGTAGGATATAGAAATAATGAAGCTCAAGTAGAAAATCATTAAACAAAATGAGGATTTCTATCAGTCTAATCAAGGTGTAGATCACGTCTCACATTCCAGTGTTTGAACTTGTAAACATGGGATTTATCTTAATGTGACTCCGTGCAGCCAATGGCATTGTATCCTTTAGGTTTGGTGCCAGCTGCTTGTGGATTTGACAGCTGTAATGCAGTTCCACCTCCGACACCTACAAAACAACCTCTATGCGGTTGTCACCTAAAGTGGATCTGATTGAATACAGCCCATATACTGACATTCTCACACACACACACACACACACACACACACACACACACACACACACACACACACACACACACACACACACACACACACACACACACACACACACACACACACACACACACACACACACACACACACACACACATTCACCTAAATACTGTACGCTGCTGCTACTATTATTATTATTATTTATCCTGCTGCCCAGTCACTTTTACCCCTGCCTACATCTACATACAGTTTAGTTTATTAATTTGACCATTTTAAAAACAAGACATACACGAACATGAGTAAAATCATGGAGGATAGCACAATTACTTTAGCAATGTCTTATCAATACATACACCGTATGTGAGGGATCATGAGTAGCCTACGTAAGCCATCATTTTCAGAAGGCATAAACTTCCAATCAAAAGTTAGGCCGGGATTAAATTTTATTGCGGGTTATAGGCATTGCGGCTTTTAAAGGGAGTGTTCCCGCATTCGTGGAGCTCCCATTCATGGTAAACGCTGCTATTTGCCTTTAAAAGCTGCAATGCCTAAAACTGGTTGAATCAACATAATATGTCAATTTATTGTGACGTGTAATCTACGTGGAAGATACAGTACATTGGATTTAAAAAATGTAATCAACGTAAAATGTGGTTTTGAGGGTGAAATTTCAACCACAGGATTATGTCATCATGGTAACCAAATTTCAACATAGACAATCCTTGTATAAAATATGTTGAATTTGTACCTTTAAAACAACGTTATATGTTATATCCGCTATCAGAAAAGAAACTATAGGCTGGGCAGCACCTCCTACTGGAGAATATCTACAGTTACACTTTGGTCTCCCATCCAGGGGTTTAAGGCTCAGCTCTGCTTAGCTATGATATTTGTCACTGGCTATTACCAATGTGGTATTGTGAGAGGGATTGTTGAGATATTCCCTTAAGGCCAGGCACCACAGGCTGAAAATACATTTTTGCATCTACCTATCAAGTTAGTGATTTGTTGATATTTTGGTCCATTAATATTAGAATTTTCAAAAAGTTAACATATTAAAGTCAAAAACGTGCTGAAAATGTATATATATCATAATACTGTCATCAACATTTTAATGAATGTTAACGTCTTTAAAATGGACATACATCAATCATTTCAAAGCTCACTACATTAAATTAGACACAATTTAAAAGCCCGTTTCATAGAGATTGTTACAAACTGGACTATATTTAGTAACTTTCTTTAGTAACTTAGAGATGGTGATTGTGTCTAAATAGGCATTTGCAGTTTGGTAGTCTCAATTCAGTTTACTTGTCTTCCCACACATCAGCTCCTTTTTTTCAGCGTCAGAAGCATCTGCATTCACCAAATTGTGTGTGGTTATCCTTAGATATATTTTCCAGACCTGCCCAGAGGGAATTGTTGATATGTTGTAAATGTTTTATTCTAGATAACATTTTGTTTTGAAAATTTGCAAAAAAAAACATTTTTCGTTCATGTATTTAGTATTTTACAGATAGAAAGATGCGTAGTGCATAAGAACAGCCCTTAGCCGTGGTATATTGGCCATATACTACTCCCCCTCGTGCCTTATTGCTTAAATAGACAATACAAATAGAGTTTCGGGAAATGGCAGTGAAAGACAAGTAAAAGGCCTAGGTTTTCAAGCTATGGTTGATTTCTGATTTAATTATATTTTGTGATATTGAACTGTGTTTGGTTGTCAAAGCAACCAAATATCAACATTTGAAGGAGATGTACTGTATCTTCTGCTTGTATAATTCTATCTGTGCCACTGACTTAGTCTGGCTTTAATTCCAGTTTGTCTACAAATGAACAATTGATATGTTGGATTCACATCTCCATCTCAAACAAAAATATTTGATTTGGTTCATACCTATTCTTTAAAGTTGATTTTTGGTTGAGACACGTGAATCCAACAATTACAAATTTGTAAACTAACTGAAATTAAAGACAGACTAAGTAAGTGGCACAGATGGAACTATCCAAGCAGAAGATACATATACTTTAAATGTTGAGATTTGGTTGCATTAACAAGCAAACACAATTCAATTTAACATTTGTGATACAGTATAGCGTAAAGTGGTCACATTTTGAGGTTTCTGTAACTATACATTTTTTCTTATATAATCATATAAAGCGTGCATGTTCAAGATAGTAGGCACAGGTCATCGCAGGTCTGTGGAGATATTCACAATTCCTGTAATAATCTGTACAGAATCTGGAATGGCATTGATCACTTGCACCATGTAGGCCTACTTTTAATGTAATCTCAACTGCAATCCAGGTCATTTGGTTCTACTATTAGATGAAACACACAGTGATAACACAATAATCTGTTGCATAAATAAATCAAAAATCATACATACATAGTTGAAAGCATAGGTGATAATGAAATGCACCTTTGGATGTCTTTGAGTGGGTGAATATACGCTGAGTGTACAAAACATTAGAAACACCTGTTCTTTCCATGACATACAGTAGACTGACCAGGTGAATCCAGGTGAAAGCTATGATCCCTTATTGATGTCACCTGTTAAATCCACTTCAATCAGTGTAGATGAAGGGGAGGAGACAGGTTAAAGAAGGATTTTTAAGCCTTGAGTCAATTGAGACATGGATTGTGTGTGTGCCATTCAGAGGGTAAATGGGCAAGACAAAAGATTTAAGTGACTTAAAATGGAATATGGTAGTAGGTGCCAAGTGCACCGGTTTGAGTGTGTAAAGAACTACTGTACAACACTGCTAGGTTTTTCACACTCAACAGTTTCCCATGTGTATCAAGAATGTTCCACCACCCAAAGGATATCCAGTCAACTTGACACAACTGTGGGAAGCATTGGAGTCAACATGGTCCAGCATTCCTGTGGAACGCTTTCGACACCTTGTAGTCAATGCCCCGATGAATCGAGGCTCTTCTGAGGGGAAAATGGGGTGCAACTCAATATTAGGAAGGTGTTCTTAATGTTTTGCACACTCCATGTAGGTTGTAATCTCATTGATTGTCTCAACCAAATATTACTAAATTATCCACATTGAAATGACGTGGTGTGCCCAGTGGGTAGTCTCCTTTACTGTATGTGCAGCACATGATTTTGTTATTGGATCAATACAGACAAAGTCATCAGTGACAAAGGTAAATTGTATCTGAATTTCTAATTGGATAGAAGGTAGGGTGTAATTTCAATCAGGTTTTGTTTATTCCACAACTGACACCTCTGAGTGGCACGGTAATCAGGAAAGAATTACCCCTAACCTCACTGATTGCTCAGATTGGCTTCTAATTAGCATGTTGGCAAGCAAATAAAACAACATAATTAGCCTACATGTTTACAATCAACTTTTCCTCAATATTACCGGCGTTGCTTCTCAGTCATATCCCAATAAATATTGACTGCCTATAATCCACTCACAACAATTTTGCATTACATCCCAGCGACTACCAAAAACTGAGAACATTAAAACATTGCCTCACAATAATTATTGTGTCCCTCTTTCCATCTTTCTCTTGAAGTGGTTTCTGATATCCCTGAGGATAATGTTTGTAAGACAGAATAGCAGCAGCTAGGCAAAGCCTCTGTTGCATATGGATGACCGTAGCCCCCTGGTCGGGTCCTTCGTGCTAGCTGTCTTATCAGAGCCTGTAGTAAATTAAAACAGCAGGTCTCCTGAGTAATGGACTAGCAGTAGGCCTTGTCGTTTCAGGGTGTTAATTCTGACTCACTCACGCAAAAGTGTTTAACATCCCCCCACCTCCCTCCTCCCGCCCTGTGTACCTACAAGGCATGTAGAATATGGTGCTTTGCATGTGAGACGACATATCTCTCATAACTCTCTACCCTCACCCCACAGATCTATCAGTCAGTCAAAGGCGTTGCCTAGGGATATCCAGCTCTCTATCACTTCTTTGAACAAAAGGAACAACCACGGTCTCTTTTGAAAGAAAATAAATGAAAAAGGAGATATTGGCGAGCGACATTATAACAAAAAGAAAATCTGCTCTTTGTCTGTGCATGGAGTCTACAGCGCGGGAGGGAAAGAAATGGAAGGAAATGCTAATCACTCAGAGGAAGACAGGGGGAATAAGGAATTATTAGAGCAAGTGAAAAACATTTATTTAGCATTTACAATATGATGAATTTTCTGAGCAGTATGAATCTGCTGGAAGCAACTATTGCAATGTCCCCAGGCTACCTTTGAGAGGTGTTACAGTTCTTCCTCCCTGTTCTCTGCCTTGAAACTCTCATATCTACCTGCACAGAGAGAGTGCACAAAGGGATATGAGCTGGGAGACGCTAAACTGACCCTGGGGCGGAACTTTGAACGCTGCGATACCAGCCTCTCGTTGGCAGCTTATTTTGCTCTAGTTAGTTGAAGAGGCACCTACTGGTTTTATATCGCTAATGAATACTAAGTAACTGTTCAGCTACATATCCCATAACCCCCACAAACTGTCACCGCTTTACACTTGTCAAGGTTAGGTTTATCAGATAGAAAGCTGGGACAGAACAGGAAGAGAAAATGTGCCCATAGATAAACAGAGAGAAACACAGAGTGGGACATAGAGATAGAGGAAGACAGACTTGTTCAGCATGGGTGCGGAACATTCTGTGGATGGATGGTTAAATGAGACAGGAGAATACATTACCATTTGAAATAGAGAGTGGTCTCAAAAGATCAATACTCCTTCAAAGCAGGTATTGAGTGAGCTGCTCTATTTGAAACAAATAAGAATTGAGCTGCTGTAGGTTACCAGACCAACATATCCTGAAGAACCCCCACTCTGCACCATCAACAACAATGGACCATCTATGAAGCCAGATACAGTACCAGTCAAAAATCACGTGGATCTCAGATAATGGAAGAATGGAAAGTAGCCTGCCGTAACCTATTTTGATTTCTGAATGAGGATTCAATGCTAACATGATCGCGTTCTTCTACAGTGGACGGGTATGGATTTCCCATACTCTGCCCAACTTGGCTGATGAAGGCATATTTTATTTCATTATTTTGTCAGAAGGCATAAGGACATTGCTCTCGATAGGTGTAATTATCTTCCATTTGCTCAGCTCCCGTCTTTTTATTCAGTCTGTACGTGTCCATGAGGTTTCAGACTCAATGTCAAGGCCAATGAGGCGCAAGTTTTTCTCTATTCTGCCATATTTTCTCTCTTCTGGGTCTTCTGATGCAGGTTGTTCTGTGTTGCTCCTTTCCAGCAGCAGCCTGAGCCCCAGTGACACAGATCTATAGGTAGCTGCAGGCCCAGGTAGATGGATAGAGAGAGATCAGAGAGACGTCCACCGGACAGGGAGGGAAGGGAGAGATAAAGAACGACTCCCACATCACTGTGCTCCTGCAGCCTCCACACACAGCCCCCAGGAGTCAACAGAACAGAGCATACAGACTACTGTCTGTCTATCTATATATATATATACAGTGAGGGAAAAAAGTATTTGATCCCCTGCTGATTTTGTACGTTTGCCCACTGACAAAAAAATCAGTCTATAATTTTAATGGTAGGTTTATTTGAACAGTGAGAGACAGAATAACAACAAAAAAATCCAGAAATACGCATGTGAAAAAAGTTATAAATTGATTTGCATTTTAATGAGGGAAATAAGTATTTGACCCCTCTGCAAAACATGACTTAGTACTTGGTGGCAAAACCCTTGTTTTGGCAATCACAGAGGTCAGATGTTTCTTGTAGATGGCCACCAGGTTTGCACACATCTCAGGAGGGATTTTGTCCCACTCCTCTTTGCAGATCTTCTCCAAGTCATTAAGGTTTCGAGGCTGACGTTTGGCAACTCGAAACTTCAGCTCCCTCCACAGATTTTCTATGGGATTAAGGTCTGGAGACTGGCTAGGCCACTCCAGGACCTTAATGTGCTTCTTCTTGAGCCACTCCTTTGTTGCCTTGGCCGTGTGTTTTGGGTCATTGTCATGCTGGAATACCCATCCACGACCCATTTTCAATGCCCTGGCTGAGGGAAGGAGGTTCTCACCCAAGATTTGACGGTACATAGCCCCGTCCATCGTCCCTTTGATGCAGTGAAGTTGCCCTGTCCCCTTAGCAGAAAAACACCCCCAAAGCATAATGTTTCCACCTCCATGTTTGACGGTGGGGATGGTGTTCTTGGGGTCATAGGCAGCATTCCTCCTTCTCCAAACACGGCGAGTTGAATTGATGCCAAAGAGCTCCATTTTGGTCTCATCTGACCACAACACTTTCACCCAGTTGTCCTCTGAATCATTCAGATGTTCATTGGCAAACTTCAGACGGGCATGTATATGTGCTTTCTTGAGCAGGGGGACCTTGCGGGCGCCTCAAGATTTCAGTCCTTCACGGCGTAGTGTGTTACCAATTGTTTNTTTCTGATTGAGAGGGGGTCAAATACTTATTTCCCTCATTAAAATGCAAATCAATTTATAACATTTTTCACGTGTGTTTTTCTGGATTTTTTTGTTGTTATTCTGTCTCTCACTGTTCAAATAAACCTACCATTAAAATTATAGACTGATCATTTCTTTGTCAGTGGGCAAACGTACAAAATCAGCAGGGGATCAAATACTTTTTTCCCTCACTGTATATGTCTGTCTGTCTGTCTGTCTGAGTGGTGTGAACTGTAAAGTCAGAACTCTGCCAGAGAAGAGTTTCAAGTATACAGTATCTTATTACCAGGCACTGTTCCATGGTATTGTGTTTATTAGGGTGAAGTTTTCAGACACTTTAAAAGTCATATTTTGAAAATGTTGGGTAAGGGATAAAGTGTGGCCAACAAAAATTTGAGCTTAGCTGTCCATTCAGCACCACAATAAGACCTAAGTAATCAGCACGTTGGGCTCTTTGCTTTCATGTTTCTTGACAAATCAGTCAAATACCAACCAAAATGGGATTTTGATCAGATGCGCAGTGAGCAGCCTCTATCTTCTCTTTGGAATCCTGTGAGCTCTCAAAAATGGATGACATTGGTTATAGCCCACAGTAGACAAGAATTACAGAAACCGTGCTGCTTTGTGCTCACAATTTTCAATGATGATTCCTGTAATAACTTGTCCAGCACAAAGGCAGACAAATTAGTGACAGAGAACAAAAAGAACAAAAAGCAGCATCTCCTTTCCATAATGATGTTTTAAGTGATTTTCATCTGTTATCTGCTAAGGAAAAGACTGCATATCAAAAGTGAAGGCCTCCAATGGCTAAATCCAGAACATTTAATTTCTATTAACTTCTATTCAAGGCTAAATGAACACCCTCAAGGGGATATTGATAAAGACTGGCCTCAGATCTGTTGGGATGCCTCTGATTTTACTCTTGTTTGAAGAGAGACCAATGAGTTCAGATATTCAGAAGTGTCAGGGTTGGTCTGGGTAATTTCTCTGTCCATAAATCTAGTAAAAGGATTTTGTCAAGGGAAGTTTTTTCTTTGCAAGGTGAATATTTCAAGAAGACTGCAATGTTTTCTAGTGAAAAATATGAGTTTTTTTTCTTCCATCAATGAAATAGTAATGTTAAGATGGTATGTATGTACTATATGATACTCTGAGCCTCTGTATCCTGTGTTTATAGCCCTGAGGTTTCGAAGCCATATAACATCACATTTTCATTTCCTAGAGATGTGGAGCTGTAGATGTGAAGTGGTTTATCTGGCCACATAGGGCTAAGATCTTAGCACACTGAGGACTGTTTGCACATACAGTAAGTGCTCCTTAGAAAGCAATCTGATCTCATTTCCCACAGACATCATTTATACTGCACAGGCTTTTTATATAAAATGTCTGGCCTGAGATGAGGACTTTTCAAAACGCATGCATTCGGACTGAAGGTCATTATGTCAAATAATAAGATGTTAAGATACACAAAAGTGATGCCACTTGCAGTCTTAATCAATCAATAACAAAGCATTGTCTGGTGATGGATGTCTTTGCCCATGATCCACATGATATGCTGGCCATTATTATTATTATAAATCTAATTAAAATAGGAGACACTACTTCGACAAACTAAGTGGCGTGCCATGCCATGCCATGCCATAAAAGTAGTCAGATCATTAATATTTCAGGAAATGTGCTACGGTTCTGTCCCATGAAATATAGTATATGATGTCACATAAAATAGAAGAGTTGTAAAAATTACATAATTTCTGTGCACCACAACAGATGAAGACAGCTTCTGCCCCATCAGCAGGCTTATGACATGAACTCCCTAACACCATTCAACTATGAGGTCTTACTCAGTGCTGTTTACTACGTCTGTCACAATCACACACCTCTACAAAGTGTAGAGGCAGTACCAACTCAACCAGTCTAAAACAAAAGTACCCAGCCAGCACAATGAGTTGTAACCACCCATTGTGGCATTATTGACTTGAATAAGGATGTCTGTTCTACTCATTCTAGGTCTGTGGTTGTAACGACGTCATTGCAACCAGCTTTCCCTGCTAGGTAGTCCCAGTTTGCTGCAGTCTTTTGGAATGAAGTGACACGGATGATGAGGAAGCTGTTTATATGACGATAACACAGTGATGTGTGACCCGACGGATGGAGGGAAATTTAAAACACACATCAAAGCAGCTGGTTGAACACCTCCCTCCAATCAATAACAGACCAATCAATAGTCGGATCAATGGTACTGTGCTGAGAGCAACGCTGACCCGCAACATGGGATTTTAAACGGTCTACAATAAGGACGGGACAGGGGCTAATCTCTGACCATATAAAATATACAAGGTCACTCTCTTTCTATACCCCCCCACCCCCCCCCACCCCACCCCTCTCCATGAGAGAAGACTAGTAAGTGGCCTCATTGTTTTAAGCCTAGAGGAGATAGAGGGTAATGGGTCAAAAGAAAACATCTGCTGTGGGCCAAAAGTAAAGGTTTCCCCCTCTTACTGTATCTTCCTTCTTCAGTGGAATACTAATTTACTAGGCCCTTTTTCTTTAGTATGAAAGCACTACAAGTTTACTCTATCCACCCTCGACAGAAAGAGACAACAGAGAGCCGGGTTAATGCTGCAACATCAATCTACCACAGCGAGAGCCCTTCATGCGCTCAACGGAAGTATTGCTTCATTTAGATTTAATGACTTGTGTCTTACCTTTGTAGCCGATGGCACGGGCCCCGTCTGAGTTATAACAATAATAATGGACTGCCTTTATAGGCCGCCCTTCACATCCAAAAAGCCGGAGAGCTCTTTACCCACCACATAAAGGAACGAGTGCAATTACATCTTAGGACTCATGAAATAAGTTTAATGATCCAATGAGGTATGGGAAGGTGCGGGGGGGGGGGTCCTTCAAAGTTGACTGATAGAATAAAAAAAGGTTACACAACTGTGCAGTGAAACAAGCGTTAAGAAAACATAAAATAATGGACCTAGCCTATACCTCCCATCCCAGTCTAGCCTAGAGAAAGTTAGTTTGTAGATGTTACCTTGTCTCTCTGGTCACGTACAGTAAAGTTGGAAACAAGACCTCTGGTCTGTTTATATATCATCCTCACTTCCTCTTATTTCAGTTCATGACTGTTTTTCATCACACCTGAGGAGACAGAAGAGAGTTCATAGCCCCTAACCACATGCCTCCTCACTTCTGTATGACAGATGGTGTGTTCTGCTGTCACACTAGAGCTGCCCTGAACACAACCTAGCACTCACCAGCTGTCAACAACACACTCTCTGTCTGACTGAGTGGCATGTTTATTTACTGACACGCCATGCCCCACCTTCCCTCCACGTATCCCCTTGGGCATCAGCAGAAAGACACTGTAAGGTAAGTGAATGTTGAGGTCACAGGGTCAATAGCTCTGGCTCTCAGACAGACGATGAGTAAGAACATCCACCTAGCACAGGTCACTCAGATCTCCTACTCTAAAACTAACCCTACTTATTATAAATTGTGAACTTGTAGAGAACAGGACTGCTATGAACGATTCATCAAAAAAATCAAGTGATTTTAAGATTGAATAGTTAAATCGCTATTTAATTTATCTTTCATCTTCTCCTAACCAAAGTAATGATTTAAACCAATTCAATTCAAGGGCATTTGAACAGTAAAAGATTGGAATAACGTTTCTTAATGCATGTTGGCGGGATGGAAGTGGTTTCTTGCACAGTATCTGTATCTGTCTGGTACGAGGTGTAATAGAATGGCTCCAGGTTTAATTTGCTTTAGTTGTCTAACTGAGGAGTAAGTGGGCATTAGCGCAGTGGCACAATGCACTTAGGCTGTAGGAGGTGACTGAATAGCTCATCAGGTAGAGAGAGTTGCTGATTTCTCCGCTGGATTTGAAAGCTCTACAGCTGAAGAGGGACCAGTTAGGACTGGTATACCTCTTTATCCATTTGCCTGAATTTACAGGCTTTAACAAGCCATTTAAGCAACCCAGTATGCATAGATAGTGACAATAGCGTACTTCTTATTCAGTGTATCTCAAAGTGCATCCATATGAGCCAACATACTGTTCAGTGCATCTTCACTATCTAGTACGTTCTCCCTACTCGTCATTTCCTCTCTCTTTTCTGTTTCTCTGACAGTAGCTTCATTTGCTAACCCCAGAGAGCTCTGCATCATCCTGGCCATGAGGAATCCATCCCCTTCCACAACCCAGAACAGAGATGTCATGGACCATATGGTCAAATGTTACAGGGGAGCACAAACAGGCGCACATACTGTAGCAAGCACTCGATGCACTCCAACATAAACATGCAGTGACATCACTAACAGTGGAGCCTACTGTGACCTCAGTGTGTGTGACTCTTCTGTAATAAATCCCAGATTCAGACCTCCCACCAGGCATGATACAATTAAATCCACAACTTGTGCCATTTATAACAGTACTACCTGCATGAGTTATAGGTTTAATGTGTACAGTAGTTATTTGATGCCTGAAATACACTAAACACACGCACACACTCACTTGACTTTTTTTCGGTTGGCATCTGCTCGTGTCTGCTCATCCGTGTCAAAGTGGCCACTGAAGCCATGTGAGTGATAAGCCTATACACAGACAATGATTCCCATCTCCTAGTTGGCATAGAGAATACAGCAGACATTCCAGAGTAATGGCTAGGGACATGTGATGGAGCTCTCCACAGCATATTGAGAAAAATGAACTTCTGTCGGAGCTAATGAGTCTGTTTTGCAAGATTCCCAGAGTCCTTTATGAAACACATCCATATTCATTACAGGGAGCCTTTTTTCTCTGTCAATGTCGATATTTTCTGGAGACAAACATGACAGTAACTTACAATGTCTTTAGATCTGTCAAGCAGGGGTAAAGTAGGTGTCATCTGTTGTAACTCCAATAAATCGAGACAGATGCTCTAGTCTTGACAATATGAGAACGGAGGATAAACTCTGACAGTTAGCCGGTTACATAATCAAATATGTAGTATTATGGATCTCCGACCTATACTGTACAGTGTGTATACTGTACTAACATTTCATGTATTCCTACAATGTACAGAATTTGCACAATATTACCAATTCTATTCTCTCATACGATCCCTTTGGCCCTCTAGGTCCATATTAGTTAGCAATTCAAATGATTGAAAACACTGACCAGTATAATGTAATACTTCATCCAATAGAGACTTAGCTCCATGTTGGCACCATATTCTTAATCAAGCTGGCATTCTACCTTATTCAGTATATTTCATTACTAAATACAGGAGGAAGTTTAAGGTTCTGCAGACTCTTTAGTTTATAGATTGTAATTCATATAGCATTATATTCCTCAAGACTTGATTCTCCACCACAGAAATTCTGTCCAATTCGGTCCAATCATCTTTTATAAAGCTATTCCAAAAATTCACGTAATTTAATTTGAAGCATAATCATTAACACATTCCTCTCAGACTCCTCTTTCCTCCCTTTACGCCACACCATATAATATGCAGTGTGATATTTTATATTATATTATTTTCAATAAGCAATGGTACTTATTTTCATAATCTTTTGATTGTTCTAAAAGTTTTTTATTGAACAGGTAATAACTTGAATGAATCATATAAGGCTGAATCCGGTGGCTTACTTATGGGGCATTCATGTGCTTGTCGGAAGTGGGAAACTTCCCCATAGGGAAGTCGTAAGTCCGTGTCACGCCCTGATCTGTTTCACCTGTCTTTGTGATTGTCTCCACCCACCTCTAGGTGTTACCTGTGTTCCTCATTAGTCCCTGGGTACTTATTCCTGTGTTCCCTGCTTGTCTGTTGTCAGTTCGTCTTGTTTGTCAAGTCAACCAGTGTGGTTTTTCCCCATTCTCCTGGTTCCCCCCCCCTTCTCTCTGCTAGTCCTTCCGGTTGTGACCCTTGCCTGTCTGGACTCTGAATCTGCCTGCCTGACCATTCTGCCTGCCCTGACCTTGAGCCTGCCTGCCACTCTGTACCTTCTGGACTTTGACCTGGTTTTGATCTTATGCCTGTCCATGACCATTCTCTTGCCTACCCTTTGCATTATCATAAATATCAGAGACTCAAACCATTTGCCTCCCGTATCTGCATCTGGGTCTCGCCTTGTGCCCTTATAGTCTGACATGATTGTGTTCAAGTGCTTTTGAAGTCGGAACAATTCTTCAACCAATAAGATTTTAGTAAATATAATAACCTTGCTAATATTAAAGCTAGTTTGCTTAAAGCACAACTGAAACATTTAGTCTGGTGTCAAAATTAACTACAAAGTGTAAATAGGAGAATTTTGGTCATAAAGTCAGTCTTGTCCAAAATGGAGTTTGTGAGGGTTGGGTTTTGATTTCGACAGTGTTGACTTGCCCACTAACACAGGGGGATACACAAGCTGCAGTGAATGCACCGCAGAACACAGACAGTGAGAGAGACCTGCCCAGAAGCGCAGCGGATCCGAATTTGCAAATGTTTTACTTGAGAAATACTGCGCCAAACAGCTTAGCTAGATATGCAATTGCGTGAATAAAACCACCTCGTGAAAACGTCAACTCAATCATCTTAGATTCATTCAGACTATTTTGAGGGTTGTTACTAGAGTATAGCTATGATCGAAAGTGACTTTTTAACCTACCATGTTAATTATCCTAACCTACTACTAAAACATCACTTTCTGTCATAGCTGTAGGCCTACTCCCTCTTGTCAGAACCTATTTTGAGGAAGTTATACTGTCTTCGTTCCAATGGTGTCTCATGGGGAACAAACATCCATAACTGCCACATCGAACCACACCACCAAGACTGAAATCTTGTTTATGAGCAACAGAGAAACATGTGGAATCAGTGCATTCAGTTACTCTTTAACATTGACAATATGATCAAACTAGCTACATTATCCACATTGATAAGTTTGTAATTGTCACCCTCATCCTTTGGTTGAAACAACATGTCAGTGGTGAAATGTCGCAACTCAGGAAACAACATTTTCTCTGAGTTTCCCATTTATAATTGCGTCTTGAAGGGTCGTTCAAGTGAAACATCCCAGTCAGAACTCGGAATTTCCCATAACTCTGACAGCACGTGAACGTCAGAGTAACTGAACTTTCTTTGCAAATCTCCCATTGACATCAGTGCATGATTTAGGTGATCTCTGTATGGATTCGGTACATGTAGACTTAATGATGATGTTGAGATAGGTTGATCTATTCACTCACTTCACACAAAGTAAAACAAGCTCCACAGGAACTATTTACAGGTGTGCAGAAAGGAGGATCATCATTAAAATCCAATCACATCAATAACTTGAACAGAAAATAATGAAATATTAAAGAATTCAGATTTCTATCTGATTTGCAGGAGCCAGAAAGACATTAGTGTCCTCTAAATTATCAATGAGAAGATTTTCATTTAAGGGAATCATTACAACACGCTGGGAATTAACATTTAATGAGAGTTGGCTCGGAGGATCTCTGCCAATGATATTCTATTCGGGCCTGGAGATTCTATGGAATGATAGCTGTGTGGACTTACTTACTGATCCTGAAGGACTCTAAAAGTGGAAACGGGTGTAGAAAACTCTTTCCTCTCAAGTGGGTATATTAAAAAGATAATTGGATGTTATACTCTGGAGAAATTTACTGTAACGGTAATGGTGTTTGATTATTTCCAATAGTGTTTGTTTGGTGTTACATAAGGTTTTCTAGGGCTGTTGAAACTGATATCCACATTATTCCATCTGACTTTAAAAAATTGCGCCAGGACAGTGTGTAGGGTGCCGTCTTTCGGATCTGATGTTAAACGGGTGTCCTGACTCTCTGTGGTCACTAAAGATCTGATGGCACTTATCGTGAGAGTAGGGGTATTAACCCCGGTGTTCTGGCAAAATTTCCAATCTGGCCCTCATGGCCATCTAATCATCCCAGCTCCAATTGGCTCATTCATCCCCCTGTAACTATTCCCCAGGTTGTTGCTGTAAATGAGAATGTGTTCTCAGTCAACTTACCTGGTAAAATAAGGGTTACATTAAATAAAAAGACATTCAGCCTTTAAAACTAAGTGGTTTGAAGCACAAACTAAATGTTATAACCACATCCATGACAAAACCTTTAAATCCATAAAACCTGCATAGGAATATGTTTGAAATAGTTATGAATTATTTAATCTCTTGTTGAAGCTTTACAAAATATTTTTCTCTTGTCTTGAATCATTAGACAACGTGAATATATTTTAAAAGACCTGGATGTTTCCTCACTGGAGATCTGACAGATCAAATATATCCTATTTAGTACAAATCCAGTAGCTTTTTGACAGGAATATAGCAGTCTGTGTCAGTAACAGTATAGCCTACCTTAGTGTGAGGGTGATCTCAGAGCAATGTACAGTATCTTTTCCACGGTCGTGCAAAACAGCACACATTGTAGCCTACAGAACAATACATTTTCACATTAGCTCTCATAACGAGTTCTAAAACATGGCCATAATACAGCACCTTACGTATTTATCTACTGATGTTATTTACCATGACCCCTGTCAACAATATACTGTTGAAAACCAACTCTCACATTACAGTTTTGTGCCCCGTGCTTTTCTGGAGTTGTTGATATTAGTGTTGTTCTAATTAGCAGAGTCTACTTTTCAATTTCAGATTGAGTCAAATGTCATGGGTAATACATTTTAGACAACATACACTACCATTCAAAAGTTTGGGGTCACTTAGAAATGTCCTTGTTTTTGAAAGAAAAGCACATTTTTGTCCATTAAAATAACATCAAATTGATCAGAAATACAGTGTAGACATTGTTAATGTTGTAAATGACTATTGTAGCTGGAAACGGCTGATTTTTAATAGAATGTATACATAGGCGTACAGAGGCCCATTATCAGGAACAATCACTCCTGTGTTCCAATGGCATGTTGTGTTAGCTAATCCAAGTTTATCATTTTAAAAGGCTAATTGATCATTACAAAACCCTTTTGCAATTATGTTAGCACAGCTGAAAATTGTGCTAACAAGCAATACAACTGGCCTTCTTTAGTCTCGTTGAGTATCTGGAGAATCAGCATTTGTGGGTTCGATTACAGGCTCAAAATGGCCAGAAACAAATAACTTTCTTCTGAAACTCATCAGTCTATTCTTGTTCTGAGAATTGAAGGCTATTCCATGCGAGAAATTGCCAAGAAACTGAAGATCTTGTATAACGCTGTGTACTACTCCATTCATAGAACAGCGCAAACTGGCTCTAACCAGAATAGAAAGAGGAGTGGGAGGCCCGGTGCACAACTGAGCAAGAGGACAAGTACATTAGAGTGTCTAGTTTGAGAAACAGACACCTCACAAGTCCTCAACTGGCAGCTTCATTAAATAGTACCCGCAAAACACCAGTCTCAACATCAACAGTGAAGAGGCGACTCCAGAGTTCCTCTGTCCAGTGTCTGTGTTCTTTTGCCCATCTTAATCTTTTCTTTTTATTTGGTGGTCTGAGATCTGTCTTTTTCTTTGCAACTCTGCCTAGAAAGTCGCCTCTTCACTGTTGACGTTGAAACTGGTGTTTTGTGGGTACTATTTAATGAAGCTGCCAATGTCTACACTGTATTCCTGATCAATTTGATGTTATTTTAATGGACAAATGGAGTTTTTCTTTCAAAAACAAGGACATTTCTAAGTGACCCCAAACTTTTGAATGATAGTGTAGTTGGAATGAAGTAAACAGCCTGGAGCATTCTACTTTCTCCTAATTTTCTGTTATGTTTTAGCTTTTTCTTGATTCGGTGTAGGTTCTAGTACACAAAAAGTCACAACAAACTTTGAGCCAGTAAAAAAGGGTCTGGGAAGATGTAAAAGAAACAACTTAAAACTGTGCTCTTTCTATCTTCTACTTTTTTATATAATTCATTATGGCTGACTGTGGAACCTGTTAGGCAGCGGCGGCAGTGTTCGGAGGTTTGGAGAGTCTGGCGTGCCCAAAGTAAAATGCCTGTTACTCAGGCCCAGAAACTAGGATATGCACATAATTAGTAGTATTGGATATAAAACACTCTGAAGTTTCTATAACTGTTAAAATAATGTCTGTGTATATAACAGAACTGATTTGGCAGGCGAAAACCAGAGAAATATCCATCCAGAAAATGTGATTCTGTGAAGTAACACTTTTCCCATTGACATGCTATAGAAAGGAGGGGGATCCAGCTCCCAGATTGCAGTACTTATGGCTTCCACTAGATCTCAACAGTCTTTAGACAAGGTTTCAGGCTTTTATCTTGAATAACCAAGGAGTAAGAGCTGTTCTTCTTGAGGTCTAGTGAAGTGTCCTGTTATGGTTTACACGCGTGACAGTGAGCTCTCTCTTAGCTATTTTTCTTTTCCATTCAACAGGCTATATTCCGTCTGAAATATTATCGTTTATATTCATATTAGGGTATCTGAGTATTGATTAGAAACAATGCTTGACTTGTTTCGACAAACTTTACCGGTACTTTTTGGATATTGTTTGTCTGCATGGATGAACGTCTTTGAGCAGGTGGATTACTGAACAAAACACGCCAACTAAACGGAGCTTTATGGCTATAAAGAGGGACCATTTATTGTGTAGCTGGGACCCTTGGGATTGCCATCAGATGAAGATCTTCAAAGGTAAGCGATTTATTTTATCGCTATTTCTGAGTTTTGTGACACCCTGTACTGGTTATGTTATTATGCTAATTGAATGTGTGCGGGGCGCTGTTCTCAGACAATCAAATGCTATGCTTTCGCCATAAAGCCTTTTTGAAATCTGACAACGCTGTGAGATTACCAATATTCTAAGCTTTTGAAGAGTGTGCAACACTTTTTTCATGAATGTTTAATATTACTATTTTTGTAATTTGAATTTGGCGCTCTGCATTTTTCCGGATGTTTTCGTAGGTGGGGCGACAGCGCCCCACTGCTCCCTATTAAGTTTGGTTGATGCAAATAAAAAACAAGAGATCATCAAGGACAACAACCACCCGAGCCACTGCCTGTTCACCCCGCTATCATCCAGAAGGCGAGGTCAGTACAGGTGCATCAAAGCTTGGACCGAGAGATTGAAAAACAGCTTCTATCTCAAGGCCATCAGACTGTTAAGCAGCCACCACTAACATTGAGTGGCTGCTGCCAACATACTGACTTAAATCTCTAGCCACTTTAAATAATAGAAAATTGGATGTAACAAATGTATCACTAGCCACTTTAAACAATTTTGTATATAATGTTTACATATCCGACATTACTCATATCAAATGGATACACTGTACTCTATACCATCTACTGAATCTTGCCTATGCCGTTTGGCCATCGACTCAAATCTCTAGCCACTTTAATAATTAAAAAGTGGATGTAATGAATGTACCACTAGCCACTTTAAACGATGCCATTTATATAATGTTTACATATCCTACATTACTCATCTCACATGTATATACTGTACTCTATACCATCTACTGCATCTTTCCTATGCCGGTCAGCCATCGCTCATCCATATATTTATATGTACATACTCGTATTCATTCCTTTACACTTGTGTGTTTAAGGTAGTTGTGAAATTGTTAGATTACTTGTTAGATACTACTGCATGGTCGGAACTAGAAGCACAAGCATTTCGCTACACTCGCATTAACATCTGCTAACCATGTGTATGTGACAAATAAAATTTGATTTGATAAATGGGCTGCATCTGTATGCATAATAAGGATCTCTGTTGATGAAGGTTGCATGACGGAGACTGCACTTAATGACCAATGATGACTGCTGATTTGTTTAAGTACCTTATGATTACAAGCACTTCGTTACACCCGCAATAATATCTGTGACCAATAACATTTGATTTGATTTGATCAGGGAGGAACTAGAGAAATTATTCATCAAAAGCATGAAAGTGAGGGGAAGAGGTGCCAATATGAAAATCTCATTATCAATCCATTTGAATAACAGCTTTTGGAAACAGCAAATGGACCCTTGACATAAACGTCCCCCTAGAACACTTTTCAAATGTACGTTAAGATAAATAAACCCATGAAAAGCTTTGGCTAATGTTATTAGCTCAGAGTAATTACATATTGTCCAAGTGAAGAATGAGCTGGTTTAATGCAGCTTATCTACAAGACAGTATTTCGTTTTTATTGTTTTCTCAAAGCCCCAATTAAAAAAGGGTTTTCCTAAATACATTGAAGCATGCACACTGTGGTAATGGTGCACTTATTTGCTTTCATGTTGACAGTTTAGAGATATACAATTTATCTGACTGTTGTTAATCCAATGATTTACAGAACTTCCAATGCATTTGAATTTTTGCTTTTATCCTTGCATCTGCTATAAAACCCTACATTAGTTACATTTGTGTCTACATTTGTGTGTGGCCTGCAAAGTACTCATGATCTCATCACTGTGTGTAATAATCAGATACTCTTATAGTGAAAGTCACCAAAAGTGGTGTGAAATATTTTTTAGGCAAAAGCAATTTCTTTGATTTGCGCCTCTGATGCTGCGTTGCTGGCAGTAGAAAGTGAGTCTTGTTGCAGCTTCAACCTTCAGCTTGTTAAACATAAACTGTGGTCATCCATTAAAGTGCTGTTACTTTTTTGGATGAAGACAAGACAGCACTGCAGATAGGAGCTCAGCTCCGGGAACTCAAGGTTACTTGCATAACCCCAGTTCTCTAAAAGTATATGAGTGAGTTGTCTCACTATGGGATTCGCTGGATAGGCTGATGACTACAGAAGAACCAATCACACAACGTCTGTCGGAGACAGACAGTTTGAGTGCCGAATGAGGTGAGGCCATTCCTCTTTATGAGGCACCACTCTCCCCACCCTCTGGTTATTCTCAAGCATGTCTCTCCTTCTTGAGCTCTTGCGAGCAGGGAAATGCAGTGAGAGATCTCACTCAAAAGGAACCTTGAGTTCTCTTTCAAATACTTGTGGGATACACGTATAGCCAAGTCCCGTATCGCAGAAATGCCCTCCGAAGCCAGAGTTACCTGACAGACTCATCCACAGAGGCCTAGAGAGAAAAAGGCAGCAAGCTATGAGACAGCACAGCACCATCCGTAAAATACCTATACCTTCAGGGGTATACAACCATCGCAAACCAATCTCTGAATCAAATCATATCAAAGTTTATTTGTCACGTGCGCCGAATACAACAGCTGTAGACCTTACAGTGAAATGCTTACTTACAGGCTCTAACCAACAGTGCAAAAAATTTATGTGATCAATAGGTAAGTAAAGAAATAAAAACAACGGTAAAAAGACAGTGAAAAATAACAGAAGCGAGGCTACATACAGTAGCGAGGCTATAACAGTAGCCTCGGGCCAATTGAGGTAGTATGTACATGAATGTATTGTTAAAGTGACTATGCATATATGATAAGAGGTTAAAGTGACTATGCATATATGATAAACAGAGAGTAGCAGCAGCGTAAAAGAGGGGTTGGGGGGGCACACAATGGACCTTGTAGTCATGGCAGACAATATTCTAATTTTTGGTGACTTTAATATTCACATGGAAAAGTCCACAGACCCACTTCAAAAGGCTTTTGGAGCCATCAACGACTCTGTCGGTTTTGTCCAACATGTCTCCGGACCTACTCACTGCAACAGTCATACTCTGGACCTAGTTTTGTACCGTGGAATAAATGTTGTGGATCTTAATGTTTTTCCTCATAATCCTGGACTAATCGGACCACCATTTTATTACGTTTGAAATCGCAACAAATAATCTGCTCAGACCCCAACCAAGGATCATCAAAAGTCGTGCTATAAATTCTCGGACAACCCAAAGATTCCTAGATGCCCTTCCAGAATCCTTCCACCTACCCAAGGACGACAGAGTACAAAAATCAGTTAACCACCTAACTGAGGAACTCAATGTAACCTTGCGCAATACCCTAGATGCAGTCGCACCCCTAAAAACAAAAAACATTTGCCATAAAAAACTAGCTCCCTGGTATACAGAAAATACCGAGCTCTGAAGCAAGCGTCCAGAAAATTGGAACGGAAATGGCGCCACACCAAACTGGAAGTCTTCCGACTAGCTTGGAAAGACAGTACTGTGCAGTACCGAAGAGCCCTCACTGCTGCTCGATCTCGATTTTTCCAAGTTAATTGAGGAAAATAAGAACAATCCAACATTTATTTTTGATACTGTCGCAAAGCTAACTAAAAAGCAGCATTCCCCAAGAGAGGATGGCTTTCACTTTAGCAGTGATACATTCATGAACTTTGAGGAAAAGATCATGATCATTAGAAAGCAAATTACGGACTCCTCTTTAAATCTGCGTATTCCTCCAAAGCTCAGTTGTCCTGAGTCCACACAACTTTGCCAGGACATAAAATC
>QNTS01002286.1:126582-143789 GCA_003317085.1 Hucho hucho | reverse complement strand
TCTGTGACTACTAACTACTGAGATACATCAATCCATTGGTATCTCTGTGACTACTAACTACTGAGATACATCAATCCATTGGTATCTCTGTGACTACTAACTACTGAGATACATCAATCCATTGGTATCTCTGTGACTACTAACTACTGAGATACATCAATCCATTGGTATCTCTGTGACTACTAACTACTGAGATACATCAATCCATTGGTATCTCTGTGACTACTAACTACTGAGATACATCAATCCATTGGTATCTCTGTGACTACTAACTACTGAGATACATCAATCTATTGGTATCTCTGTGACTACTAACTACTGAGATACATCAATCCATTGCTGTCTCTGTGACTGCTAACTACTGAGATACATCAATCCATTGGTATCTCTGTGACTACTAACTACTGAGATACATCAATCTATTGGTGTCTCCGTGACTACTAACTACTGAGATACATCAATCCATTGCTGTCTCTGTGACTGCTAACTACTGAGATACATCAATCCATTGGTGTCTCTGTGACTACAGGCATGTCTGAGCTCTGTAGGGGAGATGGAGGGGGCGAGAGAAGGTGTGTGAGTGTGTAGGTGGGGTGTGTGGGGGGATTACACAATGTGTGTGTGTGTTAGGGTGTGGGTCAGGGTCGGGGTTCAGCATTAATTATTTCCCTTCCACTGCCCTTGTCAAAACATAGACCTCCTCTAGGAGACACTAATCATACCTTAAGCCCCCTCACACTCCGCTGGGAAACAGAATTTATGTGTGTGAAAGCACGTGTGTGTGCTGACTCCTTGAGTAACCTCATCCTGTTCAGCTGTCTCTGTGTACTGTACTGTACTGTGTGTGTGTGTGTGTGTGTGTGCGTGCGTGCGCGCGCGTGCGTGCGTGTGTATGTACTGTTCAGAGTTACATAACGATCAAACTCATTACCATCATGATCACTGATCAGATAATGTGTGAATTCACCAGGTCCTGTTATCAATCATCATGATGTACTGTACTAATCAGACTTTTCATTTAGAGACAAATCCTAACCTTAAATAAAAACACATTACTGGTGCTCATTCTTTCAGACATAAAGGTAACTGCCAAAATAAAGGAAACACTTGAGTGAATGAGGGGTACAAAGTATATTGAAAGCAGGTGCTCTGTCACTAGATCTCAAACCAATTGAACACTTATGGGAGATTCTGAAGGGGCCTGAGACAGCGTTTTCCACCACCATCAACAAAACATGGAATAATGGGGTCATATCCCTCCAATATACTTCCAGACACTTGTAGAATCCATACCAAGGCACACTGAAGTTTCTCTGGCAGCTCGTTGTGGCCCAACGCCCTATTAAGACATTTGGGCTCTATTTTCGTCTTGCGCAATTGTCAAACGCATGCTTGTTTGCCATTTTGATATGTTAAAGACAGTGCTCTTCTATTTTCAAATCTCTAGTGGGGGGATTAGTAATTTACCTGTCTTATATGAGCTTGCAATGTGCTGCGGTGGGAGGGGAGGGGTGGCCATATCTGACGTCCTTAAAAACATACGCCAAAGTGCCAATTTCAGAATCCGCTTGGTGGTGTTTATTTAAATCCTTCCTAAACATTGAATATAAATGACAGAAGACATGAGAAGTAAATCAGAAAGTGTGTTGGTTATGTTGCTATTCTAAAACGTACAAATGTTTGTGTGAGATGTATTGTAGCATTCAGAGGGGCGTGGCCACCAAGCGCAAGTGACCATGGTCTGCTCATTAATTAAAGGGACACTCCCGAACTAATTAGGGGGAAGAGTTTGTGCTCTAGTCCAGCTCTTTAAAAAGTATTCTATATATTTTGGTATCGCACAGATTATAGTATCTAAACTTGTTATTGTAGAGTTGTTTACTTTGCTAAGTGTTTATTTGCTTAGTGCTTTCTATTATTACAAGGGTTTCCTGTCACCTGGTCTCTGCCAGGGCATACAGTTGAAGTCGGAAGTTTACATACACCTTAGCCAAATACATTTAAACTCAGTTTTTCACAATTCCTGACATTTAATCCTAATAAAAATTCCCTGTCTTAGGTCAGTTAGGATCACCACTTTATTTTAAGCATGTGCATTTTCAGAATAATAGTAGAGAGAATGATTTATTTCAGCTTTTACTTCTTTCATCACATTCCCAGTGGGTCAGAAGTTTACATACACTCAATTAGTATTTGGTAGTATTGCCTTTAAATTGTTTAACTTGGGTCAAACGTTTCGGGTAGCCTTCCACAACCTTCCCACAATAAGTTGGGTGAATTTTGTCCCATTCCTCCTGACAGAGCTGGTGTAACTGAGTCAGGTTTGAAGGCCTCCTTGCTCGTACACGCTTTTTCAGTTCTGCCCACAAATTTTCTATAGGATTGAGGTCAGGGCTTTGTGATGGCCACTCCAATACCTTGACTTTGTTGTCCTTAAGCCATTTTGCCACAACTTTGGAAGTATGCTTGGGGTCATTGTCCATTTGGAAGACCCATTTGCGACCAAGCTTTAACTTCCTGACTGATGTCTTGAGATGTTGTAACTTTTATGGGTTACAGAGTTAATGTTTACAGTTAATTCATTGAGTTGTATTTAAAGATATTTTCTTTACAGTTATTTACATATGTAATTGTATTAGAATTCGTGTGTTGGAGATTGAGAGAACTACATACATATTTTTGTTGTATTGGTTAGTATTGGATTACACTTTTGACTGCAAGTTCCAGAATGCCTTGCGACAGGAAGTAGAGAGAGATCGCGCCAGTTCCAGTTATGTACAAGTGACAAGTGATTATCCTGACTTTCGCTAGCAAGCTGCGACGAAGATCGTAGGGATGAAGCGGCTGAAATGGCTGAGGAGGAACGTTGGCATGAAGCAGAAAGAATGAGACGAAAGCAGGGTACCATTCGAGGTGCCACAACACGGATTTTGAATCAGATTGACGTGGAAATAACCCAGTCAAATTCGGATACCGATCACTTGAGTACGTTGTTGGAGTTGCTGTCAGCTAAGGAGGACAGCTTGTTTGAACTTGATCATGGAATTGAACAGTTAACGCCATTGGAGGTGGAGATTGCTTGCACGGAGGACTACAACGAGCGCGTTATCATGCTGAAGAGCCGTGCACAACGATTGATGAAGAAAAAACAGGACCTAAATCCACTGCCAGCACGAGTGAGTGACGCTAACTCAAACAGATCACAGAGACAATCAGTAAGGCTACCAAAGTTGATTATTGAGAAATTCTATGGAGATGTCAGTATGTGGCAGGAGTTTTGGAGCCAGTATGAGACTATTCACAACAATGATTCACTGTGTAATAAAGAGAAGTTTACCTATCTGAAAACGTATCTCACTGGACCAGCTGCAAAGGCAGTAGCAGGACTGATGGTAGCAGACAGTAACTATGATGATGCAATTGCTCTGCTCAAGAGCAGATTTGGAAGGAAAGATCTTGTGATTAGTGCTCACATGTCAAAGCTGCTGAATCTCACTCCTGTGAAGAAATCCTCTGGCCTAAATGCATTGAGGCAGCTATATGATGAATGTGAAATTCAGATTAGGAGTTTGGAATCACTGGGTGTAGTGTCAGAAACCTATGGAAGCCTACTATGCCCAATCTTACTGCAGATGATTCCAGAGGACATAACTCTTGACTATAGTCGTCAGAGGGGAGTAGATGATGAATGGAAGGTGTCTGAGATCGTCAGTTTCATACAGAAGGAGGTTCAGAGCAGGGAGAGAGCACTACAAATGACAAGATCATGCAACCAACAGAAAGAGAGCAAACCATGGAGCAAGTCATGCTCCTCCAATGAAATGAAAACCAATAGACCCAACATGCCATCTGCTGCGGCACTGCACACAGCCAGCCAGAAGGAACAAAACTGTCTATTCTGTGAGAGTGCAAACCACAAATCAGAAAACTGCCCTGACCACAATATCGCTACACGCAAAGAGAAACTAAAGAAAATGGGAAAATGCTTTGTATGTTTAGGACAGAAACACATAGCAACGTTCTGTAAAGTCAAAGATGTGTTATGTGCAACATGTGGAAGCAGACATCACATTGCTGTGTGTACCGGTAAGAGGAGTGAGGTTCGACCCCCTACTGTTTCTGAAGCAGACATCACATTGCTGTGCGTACCGGTAAGAGGAGTGAGGTTCAACCCCCTACTGTTTCTGAAGCAGACATCACATTGCTGTGCGTACCGGTAAGAGGAGTGAGGTTCAACCCCCTACTGTTTCTGCAGATGCTGTTGTTTCCTCAGATATTCCCCATTCAGTGCAGACGAAACCAGATGGACAGAACACTGTGTTGCTACAAACGGCAAAGGCATGGGTAGAAGGCCCATCGGGCATGAAGATAGCTCGTTGCTTACTAAATGGAGGCAGTCAGAGAAGTGTTGTACATGAAAACCTTGTGAAGGGCTTGAAGCTACCAGTAATCAGACAAGAGGCACTCACTCTTCACACGTTTGGCTCCTCTGCTCCAGCAACGTTCCAACGCAACACAGTGAAAGTCATCTTTGAGAATGTCTGGGACAAACAGCAGAGAATAGAGATAAGAGGCAATTGAAACCCCACAAGTGTTCACAGCTGTGATGAAGGTTCCTGGTGAACAGATTCAACATGAGCTCAATAGAAAGGGACTGCAGCTCGCAGACTTTCCAGGAGATGACAGTGATCCTGAACTCTCCGTCCTGATAGGAGCAGACTACTACTGGCAGATAGTATCAGGCAGAGTGGAGCGACTGATGGAGATGCTGGTTGCTTTAGAGAGCACCTTTGGATGGTCGGTGCAGGGACAAGTGTCCATGTCAAGTGTCGCCGAGGCAACATGCATGTTCATCCCACTTGATGAAGACACACTAGTCTCCAAACAACTGCATGCATTCTGGGAGCTTGAGTCTCTGGGTATTATAAACGAGAAAACACAGAACCCAGAGGAAAACGAGTCTCTACAGAGGTTTGAGAAAACAACCACCTTCAAAGATGGACGATACCACGTAGAGTTGCCATGGAAACGAGAAATGCCAGAACTCCAGACAACTATAGAATCGTCAAGAAATGGTTTGAAGGTCTGAAGAAAAGACTGAAGAAGGATGTGATGTTGTACAGCAGACACAATGAAGTAGTAGAGGACTATTTACAACAGGATATGGCAGAGGACGTGCCCTTGGACATCACATCAAGCGCAGACAACATAAAATACCACTTACCTCACCATGCAGTACTCCGAGAAGATAAGGTGACGACAAATCTGAGAGTGGTGTTTGATGCCTCGTCCCATGAAGATGGTTGTCCATCCCTCAATGACTGTCTACTCACAGGACCGAACCTGAATCCGGATCTGCTCAGCGTTCTGATAAGGTTCAGACTACATGAGATCGCATTCATGGCAGACATCAATAAGGCTTTCCTGCAGATATCCCTATCAGAGAGAGACAGAGACGCCGTGAGATTCCTATGGCTCACAGGCCCACCAAGGGGAGAAAATGAAGAGGAGCTGCGCGTGCTGAGGATGAAAAGAGTGGTATTTGGAGCTTCTCCAAGTCCATTCTTGCTGGCAGCTACAATCAGGAAGCACCTAAAACAATATGAAACAGAACAACCAGAAGTTGTAGAGATATTGAGAGAGTCACTCTATGTAGATGACTTCATTGCAAGTTCCCGCAATGTTGAAGAGGCTGACCTTGTGACAACAACTGCAAAGCGAATGCTGGCGATTGCAGGCATGGACCTCTGCAAGTTGATGACCAACTCTCCTGAACTGAAAACAAAATGAGAGGAGAGTATGACAACTGACCACCCGTTGACGCTAGAAACACAAGGAGTAGTGCTGAAGGGTTTATGTTTAAACACAGATGACTTTGTGTTTGATCTCAGGCCGCTACTGAGCATTCTAAAGCAAAAGGAAAACACAAAGAGAAGTGTTCTGCAGTCGTCTGCACATATCTTCGACCCTCTGGGCTTCCTGACCCCCTTCACCATCAGGATCAAGTGCATGTTCCAGGAAATGTGGAAGAGGGGACTCAGCTGGGACAAAGAATTACCACCTGATCTGACACGAGAATGGCAACAGTGGTGTTCAGAACTACCCCAGTTACACCAGCTCGCCATACCAAGGTGGTAAAGAACAGACATGCGGCCACAGAACAGCCACACCCTGAAACGTGTTCTGTGGTGCAAGTGAAAGGGCTTACGGTGCAGTAGCTTACTTGCAAGGTGAATCACAAGACAGGGAAACAACGACAAGTCTAGTCGCATCCAAGTCCAGGGTAGCCCCACTCAAGAAAATGACGCTGCCATGCCTGGAGCTCATGGGAGCTGTGATTGGAGCGAGACTAGCAAACAACCTGATGACCACACTGAAAATGGAAGAAAAACCGATCAAAATGTGGACAGACTCGATGATCGTGCTGCATTGGATTTGCAGCTCAGCTCAGAAATGGAAACAGTTTGTCGCGAACAGAGTGACAGAGATCCAGTCTTTGACCAATCCAGAGTCATGGTCACATTTTGAAGGGAAAACTAATCCAGTCGACCTCCCTCCAAGAGGACAAACTGTTAGAAACTTGACACAGAGCCAGCTATGGTGGAATGGACCCAGAATTCTGACATCACCCAATCAGTCCGAGGAGACTGATGATAACAAGGTTCCAGAAGAGGTAAATACAGAACTCAAGTCCAGTCGCCAAGTTACTGTACAACTCGCAGCAAACAGCACAGACATCACTGAACCTGTGTTGGAGCTTGAAAGGGACAGCAAACTGAAAAGAGTGTTCAGAGTCACCGCCTGGATAAAGAGATTCATAGCCAATGCTCGTACAAACATAAAGATGCAAGGTGAACTGACTGCTGACAAACTGTTTGATGCAGAAAAGTACTGGATCAAGGTAACAAAACAACAGAGTTTCGGACAGGAGATCAAACTACTGAAGGCAGGAAAAAGCCTAAACAATGACTGTAAAATCAGAGATCTGAAACCGTTCTTGGACGAACACGAACTACTCTGTGTAGAGAAAGACTGCAACAGTCCAACTTCACATTCAGAGAGCAGCACTCAGGGGTTCTGCCCAACAAGCACAGATACTGAGAAATACTGATGCAGTACCACCATGAGAAGGTGATGCATTCTGGAGCAAGAGACACTCTAGTACAAATCAGAGAGCGATACTGGATCTTGCATGCTAGGCAGCTAGTCAAGAGCACAGTGACAAGATTTATAGTGTGCAAGAGATTCAAGGCAAGGGCCGGACAGCAGGTCACTGCGCCTTTACCAAAAGACAAAATAACTGATCCCCATCATTCGAAGTCACAGGTGTGGATTTTGCAGGACCGCTCTACGTGAAATAAAATGGTTCTGTGAAGAGGTCATACGTTGCACTGTTCACTTGTAACCAGAGCAGTGCATTTGGAACTTGTCTCAGATCAGTCAACGGAGACATTTCTGTTAGCTCTAAAAAGATTTATCTCAAGGAGAGGATTATGCATGGTAATCTACTCAGACAATGCAAAAAGCTGTGGAAGGCAATCGAAGAGCCCCAACTCTAGAAGTTTTTCTCAGAAATGGACATCACCTGGAGGTTAATCGCCGAGCGAGCAGCCTGGTGGGGCGGATTCTGGGAAAGACTCGTCAGGTCAGTGAAAACATGCCTGAGAAGGGTTCTTGGGAGAGCTTCACTCAACTTTGAAGAGATGTGCACTGTCCTGACAGAGGTTGAAGCTATCCTAAATCCTAGGCCTCTGACCTTCGTGCACAATGAAGTGGATGAACCACAACCCCTAACCCCAGCACACTACCTGGTGGGTAAAAGACTAACCTCTTTGCCACCCAAGCCATTTCCAGCTGACACTCAGCACCCAACGCTAAACAAGGAGGAAATGACACGCAGATGGAAGTACAGGCAGAGACTTGTGACCAGCTTCTGGAACAGCTGGCAAAGTCAGCCCACCCCGCTGTGACACACCACAGCCCACCCCGCTGTGACACACCACAGCCCACCCCGCTGTGACACACCACAGCCCACCCCACTGTGACACACCACAGCCCACCCCACTGTGACACACCACAGCCCACCCCACTGTGACACACCACAGCCCACCCCACTGAAAGCGGGTGACGTTGTACTCATCAGAGAAGATAACAGACCCAGACAAACCTGGAAACTAGGAAAGATTGAGGAACTGTTTCCAGGCCGAGATGTCCTAGTTAGGTCATGTTCAGTTTGTACTGCTTCAGGGACTTTGTTGAGGAGACATATTCAGTTGATTTACTGCCTAGAGATTTAGATTAACACAGCTGTTCATCGGGGGGAGGATGTTGTAACTTTTACGGGTTACAGAGTTAATGTTTACAGTTAATTCATTGAGCTGTATTTAAAGATATTTTCTTTAGTTATTTACATATGTAATTGTATTAGAATTCGTGTGTTGGAGATTGAGAGAACTACATTCATATTTTTGTTGTATTGGTTAGTATTGGATTACACTTTTGAATGCCTTGCGACAGGAAGTAGAGAGAGAGAGATCGCGCCAGTTCCAGTTATGTGCAAGTGACAAATGATCATCCTGACTTTCGCTAGCAACTTTCTTTTATTGTTTTGTAGAATCTAAAGTTGTTAAATGTAACGTGAACAAGTAGCATTACTAAAAGAAGCTTTCATCTCAAATCCCACATCCCGAGTCATTACTCTGAAGATAGTTATTCTATATGAGATGTTGCTTCAATATATCCACATACTTTTCCCTC
The DNA here is from genome assembly GCA_003317085.1 of Hucho hucho. Taxonomy (NCBI): domain Eukaryota; kingdom Metazoa; phylum Chordata; class Actinopteri; order Salmoniformes; family Salmonidae; genus Hucho; species Hucho hucho. The sequence goes on along the minus strand of QNTS01002286.1, from coordinate 135,032 downwards.
CTCATGATGCCATCTATTTTGTGAAGTGCACCAGTCCCTCATGCAGCAAAGCACCCCACAACATGATGCTGCCACCCCCATGCTTCACGGTTGGGATGGTGTTCTTCGGCTTGCAAGCCTCCCCCTTTTTCCTCCAAACATAACGATGGTCATGACGGCCAAACAGTTATATTTTTGTTTCATCAGACCAGAGGACATTTCTCTAAATAGTACGATCTTTGTCCCCATGTGCAGTTGCAAACCGTAGTCTGGCTTTTTAATGTCGGTTTTGGAGCAGTGGCTTCTTCCTTGCTGAGCGGCCTTTCAGGTTATGTCGATATAGGACTGGTTTTACTGTGGATATAGATACTTTTGTACCTGTTTCCTCCAGCATCTTCACAAGGTCCTTTGCTGTTGTTCTGGGATTGATTTGCACTTTTCGCACCTAAGTACGTTCATCTCTAGGAGACAGAACGCGTCTCCTTTCTGAGCGGTATGACGGCTGAATGGTCCCATGGTGTTCATACTTGTGTACTATTGTTTGTACAGATGAATATGGTACCTTCAGGCGTTTGGAAATTGCTCCCAATGATGAACCAGACTTGTGGAGGTCTACAATTTGTTTTCTGAGGTCATGGCTGATTTATTTAGATTTTCCCATGATGTCAAGCAAAGAGGCACTGAGTTTGAAGGTAGGCCTTGAAATACATCCACAGGTACACCTCCAATTGACTCAAATTATGTAAATTAGCGTATCAGAAGCTTCTAAAGCCATGACATAATTTTCCAAGCTGTTTAAAGGCACAGTCAACTTAGTGTATGTAAACTTCTGACCCACTGGAATTGTGATACAGTGAGTAATAAGTTAAATAATCTTTCTGTAAACAATTGTTGGAAAAATTACTTGTGTCATGCACAAAGCAGATGTCCTAACCGACTTGCCAAAACTATAGTTTGTTAACAAAGAATGTGTGGAGTGGTTGAAAAACGAGTTTTAATGACTTTTAATGAAGTGTATGTAAACTTCCGACTTCAACTTTATATGCTCAGGTGTGGAGCTTTATGGGAGTTGAAGATGGCTCCCTGGCTCTACAGGGGTTAGCTAGGGTTGTTCTGAGCCCTAGGGGCTAGTCAGACTGTCCAGGATCTTTTGTATACTTTGTAAATACTTGCACCTGCTCCAAAAAACCCTCAAATAGAAACTATGCACTGGATCTTCTTTTTCCTGCCTCTCCTTGCTCCCCAACACCAGCCAGACAGCTCCAACCATCTCTGCTTCCTGCCTCTCCTTGCTCACCAACACCAGCCAGACAGCTACAACCATCTCTGCTTCCTGCCTCTCCTTGCTCACCAACACCGGCCAGACAGCTACAACCATCTCTGCTTCCTGCCTCTCCTTGCTCACCAACACCAGCCAGACAGCTACAACCATCTCTGCTTCCTGCCTCTCCTTGCTCACCAACACCAGCCAGACAGCTACAACCATCTCTGCTTCCTGCCTCTCCTTGCTCACCAACATCAGCCAGACAGCTACAACCATCTCTGCTTCCTGCATCTCCTTGCTCACCAACATCAGCCAGACAGTTCCAACCATTTCTGCTTCCTGACTCTCCTTGCTCACCAACACCAGCCAGACAGCTACAACCATCTCTGCTTCCTGCCTCTCCTTGCTCACCAACACCAGCCAGACAGCTACAACCATCTCTGCTTCCTGCCTCTCCATGCTCACCAAAACCAGCCAGACAGTTACAACCATCTCTGCTTGCTGCCTCTCCTTGCTCACCAACATCAGCCAGACAGCTCCAACCAGAGATCTGGCCGTGTGGTGTAAGGACAACAACCTCTCCCTCAACATTATCAAGACAAAGGAGATGATTGTGGACTACAGGAAAAGAAAAGGATGACCGAGCACGCCCGAGCGCGCAATCTCATCGACGGGGTTGCAGTGGAGCAGGTTGAGTTCCTTGGTGTCCACATCACCAACAAACTAACATGGTCCAAACATACCAAGACAATCGCGAAGAGGACACAACAAAGCCTATTCCCCCTCAGGAGACTGAAAAGATTTGGCATGGGTCCTCAGATCCTCGAAAGGTTCTACAGCTGCACCATCGAGAGCATCCTGACTGGTTGCATCACTGCCTGGTATGGCAACTGGTCGGCCTCCGACCGCAAGGCACTACAGAGGGTAGCGCGTACACCCCAGTACATCACCGGGGCCAAGCTTCCTGCCATCCAGGACCTCTATACCATGCGGTTTCAGAGGAAGGCCTTAAAAATGTTCAAAGATTCCAGCCACCCCAGTCATAGACTGTTCTCTCTGCTACCACACGGCAAGTGGTACCGGCTCGCCAAGTCTAGGTCCAAAAGACTTCTTAACAGCTTCTACCCCCAAGCCATAAGACTCCTGAACAGTTAATCAAATGTCGGTTAAGGGCTTGTAAGTAATAATTTCACTGTAACGTCTACACCTGTTGTATTCAGCGCATGTAACAAATACAATTTGATTTGATTTGATTAAAAGGAGGGTACCTTCTATGACACAGTGCTCTGGTATGGGGATCTGTTGGACCATCTCAGAACAGAACTCTTTGATCTTCTCCATGTTGTCCCTCAGGTGGCTGTACAGCTTGTCCTCTTTCCCCTCTCCTATTCCTCCTCCTCTCCCTCCTTCCCCTTCTCCCTGTCCATCCCTCTGTTCCTCACGGGGCATGGCCGGAGGGGTGGAGGGAGACAGGGAGTTCTCATTGTTTAGTTCCCTCTCTGTGGGAGAGGTGTCTAAGGCTTCTGTTTGCTGATTGGGTGTGGATTCTGAGAGGAATGCCTCAGATGTTAGCTCCACCACTTCTCCATCCTGACCGCTGTCAGAGTTGATGGACCGTGACCTCACGGCTTGCAGAGCCAGACTCTTTGACCTGAGGGAGACACACACACACACACACGTCAACCTCGCTTATGGTGTTATCAATCAAATCAAATCAATCAAATGTATTTATAAAGCTCTTTTTACATCAGCAGATGTCACAAAATGCTATACAGAAACCCAGCCTAAAACCCCAAACAGTAAGCAATGCAGATGTAGAAGCACGGTAACAACATATTCATAAGGTGATGTAGTATACTGTAACAGCTTATACAAGACATTTAGAAGTGATGTTAACCTGTAAGACACTTGAATTCATTTTTTGCCACACACTGTTACGTGGGAGAGAGTGAATTAGTACTACAGAAATAAGTCTAGGTTTTTCATTTCCTTTACTGTTGTTTATGTTTCCATTTTGTATCAATTTGTTAACTCTTGCACTGATATCCTGTAATACACCTGTTGCCAAGTCAAGAGCACATAAAAAGCTCAATTTCAGCAGGTCATGTGTGCTGACGTAGGTATGTGTGTTGCTATAGACCAGTGGTCACCAACCTTTTCTGAGTCAAGATCACTTACTGAGTCAAAATGCAAGCCGAGATCTACAGCTTAAACATGAACTCACTTCTAAAAACAGTAGCTCTTTGCTGTACTCGTTGAAAGTCTCTCTCTAGTCATATAAACAGTAGCTCTTTGCTGTACTCGTTGACAGACTCTCTCTAGTCATAAAAACAGCAGCTCTTTGCTGTACTCGTTGACAGTCTCTCTCTAGTTATAAAAACAGCAGCTCTTTGCTGTACTCGTTGACAGTCTCTCTCTAGTCATAAAAAAGTAGCTCTTTGCTGTACTCGTTGACAGTCTCTCTCTAGTCATAAAAAAGTAGCTATTTGCTGTACTCGTTGACAGTCTCTCTCTAGTCATAAAAACAGTAGCTCTTTGCTGTACTCGTTGACAGTCTCTCTCTAGTCATATAAACAGCAGCTCTTTGCTGTACTCGTTGACAGACTCTCTCTAGTCATAAAAACAGCAGCTCTTTGCTGTACTCGTTGACAGTCTCTCTCTAGTTATAAAAACAGCAGCTCTTTGCTGTACTCGTTGACAGTCTCTCTCTAGTCATAAAAACAGTAGCTCTTTGCTGTACTTGTTGACAGTCTCTCTCTAGTCATATAAACAGTAGCTCTTTGCTGTACTCGTTGACAGTCTCTCTCTAGTCATATAAACAGCAGCTCTTTGCTGTACTCGTTGACAGTCTAGTCATAAAAACAGTAGCTCTTTGCTGTACTCGTTGACAGTCTCTCTCTAGTCATAAAAACAGCAGCTCTTTGCTGTACTCGTTGACAGTCTCTCTCTAGTCATAAAAACAGTAGCTCTTTGCTGTACTCGTTGACAGTCTCTCTCTAGTCATAAAAACAGTAGCTCTTTGCTGTACTCGTTGACAGTCTCTCTCTAGTCATAAAAACAGCAGCTCTTTGTTGTACTCGTTGACAGTCTCTCTCTAGTCATGGTTTTAAAAGTTTAGAAATCTGACTGTATAAACTTTGCTTTAGCTCTTTCTTTTTTACGCCTGCTACGTAGCTGCAGATAAATATGAGCAATCTAAATGAGCCTGGATGACGTTCTTGGAGTCTGGCCGGTAGGAGAGGGAAAAGTTGAACCGGGTAAACAGCAGGGCCCATCTCGCTTGCCTGGAGTTTGACGCTTGGCGGTGCGGAGATACTCCAGGTTTTTGTGGTCAGTCCACACAATGAACAGATGTTCCGCCCCCTTCTAGCCAGTGCCTCCATTCCTCCAACGCCATCTTCACTGCGAGTTGCTCCCAATTCCGCATATCGTAGTTCCTCTCCGTGGCGGTGAGGCGCTGGGAGAAGAAGATGCAGGGATGCAGCTTAATTAACTTCTTAGGGAGCGGCAGCAGTGGTGGGAGTTTTGGAGAGTCTGGCGTGCCCAAAGTAAAATGCCTGCCACTCAGGCCCAGAAACTAGGATATGCACATAATTAGTACTATTGGATAGACAACACTCTGAAGTTTCTAAAACTGTTAAGATCATTTCTGTGAGTATAACAGAAATGATATGGACCCGAGGAATTTCTGTCTGGAAAAATGTTTTTGTGGATTGTGGATTGGATTGAGGAAGTGCCTTTTGTGTTTTGCGCGCGAGACCGTGAGAACTTAGATTTTACTTTTCTATAACTCAGGTTATTATCCGTGTGAAATATTATAGTTAATATACATAAAAGTGTACCTAAGGATACATTATAAACGATGTTTGATTTGTTTTGACAAAGTTGATAGGTATATTATGAACGCTTTCTCTTCCCTGTAGATGGTGGATTTTCTGAACAGAATGCGCCAACCAAACGGAGATTTATGGATATAAACAAGGACTTTTTCTAAAAAAAGGAACATTGGTTGTCTTGCTTGGACACTTCGGATTGCCCTCAGCAGAAGATCATCAAAGGTAAGCGATTTATTTTAGCTCTTTTTATGTGTTTTGTGACACCCGCTAGCGCCCCAATGATCCCTAAGAGGTTAAGGTCCAGGACAGCCCCCACTCCGACATCTGAAGCATCGGCCTCCACAACAAACTGACGGGAAGGGTAAGGATGAACCAGGATAGGAGCTGTGGTGAAGCGGTGTTTAATGTCCCGGAATGCCCGGTCAGTGGCAGATGACCACGTGAATGGTACCTTGGTAGAGGTGATTGCAGACAGGGGGAGACCAGGGTGCTGTAACCCCGGATGGAGATAAAAGTTGACGAACCCCAGGAAGCGTTACAGCTGCACCCTGGACGTAAGCTGAGGCCAATCCACCACCGCTCTCACCTTCTCGGGATCCATCTTGATACTCCCAGCAGAGATGATGTAGCCCAGAAAGGGAATGGTGGAGAGATGGAATTCGCACTTTTCCGCCTTAACAAACAACTGGTTCTCCAGAAGGCGCTGGATAACCTGTCGGACGTGGAACACGTGTTCTTGGGGGGAGTGGGAGAAAATGAGGATGTCATCAATGTAGACGAAGATGAACCGGTTCAGCATGTCGCTGAGATCATCCTTCACCAGATCCTGGAACACGGCAGGGGCGTTGGTGAGGCCAAAGGGCTTGACCAGACATTCGTTGTGGCCGCTGGCCATGTTGAAGGCGGTCTTCCACTCGTCCCCCTCTCGTATCCGCACCAGGTGGTAGGCATTTCATAGATCCAGCTTAGAGAAAACAGTGGCCCCCTGGAGCGGCTCGAAGGCCGAGGAAATGAGTGGTAGTGGATAACGGTTCTTCACAGTAATGTCACTGAGTACCCGGAGCAACTTCCAAGCCTCCAGGAAGATGTCCCGGGGCAGGCTGCGCCGACTTCAGACAATGGGAGTAGCAGAACGAACTCCAGCCCATGATAGCACCCATAGACCAGTTGATGAGGGGATTGTGTCGCTGGAGCCAGGAGAATCCCAAAACCACGGGAATCGTGGGGGACTTGATGAGCAGGAATTGAATAATCTCGCTGTGATTCCCTGACACACGTAGGTTGATGGGAGTGGTGTTATGGGTGACCCGACCTTAAGAGCGCCCGTCCAGCGATCTAACATCCATGGGAATGGAGAGGGGCTGAGTGGGGATGTTCAGCTCGGAAGCCAGTGTGGCGTCCAAAAAGCTCTCATCGGCCCCAGAGTCAATGAGGACCCGGAGAGATTTGGACTGGCTTCCCCACTGCAGAATGACATGAAAAGGGGTGCGAGTAAGGGAAGCAGAAAAGTTCTCCATATGGCCCACCAGAGTACTTGCTCATACCGGTTAGCTTGGTCTTTTACCTTGGCAAGAGGACACACAGGACCGTCTGGAACTTCCGGGCTGACTCGGAGGCAGGGTGGAATCCCTGTACGTGCGAGCGCAATCGACTTTCCTCTCCATCCGTCATTCCCGCAATCGCACATCGATGCGGATGGTCAAAGCGATGAGGGAGTCAAGATCCGTGGGTAACTCCTAAGCAGCATGCTCGTCCTTAACCTCCTCCAAGATGCCGTGCAGGAACATTTCGAACAGGACTTCCTGGTTCCACTCACTCTCCACTGCCAACGTGCGGAAGTCCACCGCATAGTCGGCCACATTAGCTTCCGGGCAGCTTCTCTCCCGGAGAACGGGGCATCAAAAACCTTCCTCACCTCTCCCACGAACCTCTCCAGACTCACTCACATGGCCGGCTGTTGTTCCCATATGGCGGTAGCCCAAGTGAGAGCGCTCCCAGACATCAGCGTGATGAGGTAGGCTATCGTGGAGCAATCCGAGGGGAAGGAGGAGGGCTGAAGCTCAATAATGAGGGCACACTGAGCTAAAAACACCAGACAGGTGCTCAGCTCTCCATTAAAGCGTTCCGGGGGAGGTAAACAGGGCTCTTGGGAAGGTGGAGTGGCCGGTGGGGCGGCTATGCTAACCGCCGAGTTACTGAGGGGCGGTGGGGTTACCACCGTGGCAGGCTCCCCCCCAGACAACACCCAGAATTGCTCCAGCAGCATGTTCAACGCCCGGTAATGGCGCTCAGCCAACGTTTGGATCCCCTCCATCAGCCCACGAAGCAATTCCTCGTGCCTACCAATGGAAGCTCCTTGGGAGGAGATGGGGTTGCGCAGCTGTCCCGGGTCTTCTGGGTCAGTCATGGCCAGTTCGTACTATCAGGTATGACCCAGATGCAGACGACGTCGAATTAACAAAGTTTTAACAATCCAACAGGGGCAGGCAATAGACAAGTTAAGGCAGGCAGGGATCAGTAAACCAGAGGTGGGGCAACGGTAGCGGACGGCAGGCAGGCTCAGGATCAGGGTAGACAGAGGTCAATAATCCAGAGGTGGGGCACAGGTACCGATCGTCAGGCAGGCTCAGGGTCAGGGGCAGGCAGAGTGGTCAGGCAGACGGGCTCAGAGTCAGGACAGGCAACGGTCAAAACCAGGAGGCAGAGAAAAAGAGAGACTGGGAAAAGCAGGAGCTGAGACACAAAAACGCTCATTGACTTGACAAACAAGACGAACTGACAACAGACAAACAGAGAACACAGGTATAAATACACAGGGGATAATGGGGAAGATGGGTGACACCTGGAGGGGGGTGGAGACAATCACAAAGACAGATCAGGGTGTGACAGTTATGTGTGTTGCTATAGACTCACCTGTTACATCTGATAGTGATGTGTGTTGCTATAGACTCACCTGTTAAATCTGATAGTGATGTGTGTTGCTATAGACTCACCTGTTAAATCTGATAGTTATGTGTGTTGCTATAGACTCACCTGTAACATCTGATAGTGATGTGTGTTGCTATAGACTCACCTGTTAAATCTGAACAGGTAAATGCGTTGCTATAGACTCACCTGTTAAATCTGATAGTGATGTGTGTTGCTATAGACTCACCTGTAAAATCTGATAGTGATGTGTGCTGCGATAGACTCACCTGTAAAATCTGATAGTGATGTGTGTTGCTATAGACGCACCAGTTAAATCTGATAGGTAAATGTGTTGCTATAGACTCACCGGTTAAATCTGATAGTGATGTGTGTTGCTATAGACTCACCTGTTAAATCTGATAGTGATGTGTGTTGCTATAGACTCACCTGTTAAATCTGATAGT
>QNTS01002286.1:47373-82984 GCA_003317085.1 Hucho hucho | reverse complement strand
TCCTGCAGATCAGGGGCAGTAGGGATGACCAGGGATGTTCTCTGTTTAGTGAGTCCTCCAGATCAGAGGCAGTAGGGATGACCAGGGATGTTCTCTGTTTAGTGAGTCCTCCAGATCAGAGGCAGTAGGGATGACCAGGGATGTTCTCTGTTTAGTGAGTCCTCCAGATCAGAGGCAGTAGGGATGACCAGGGATGTTCTCTGTTTAGTGCGTGAATTAGACAATTTCCTGTCCTGCTAAGAATTCTAAATGTAATGAGTACTTTTGGGTGTCAGGGAAAATGTATGGAGAAAAAAGCACACTCTTTTCTTTAGGAATGTAGTGAAGTAAAAGTAAAAGTTTTCAAAAATGTAAAATAGTAAAGTAAAGTACAGATTCCCCGAAAAAACTACTTAAGTTTTAAAGTATTTTCACTTAAGTACTTTACACCACTGATAGGCACGAATATATAGGCCATCTCAGCCAATGGAACAGAACCACCAATCCCAATACGACCCAAATCGACCTTTACCAATCCCAAATCGACCTTTACCAATCCCAAATTGACCTTTACCAATCCCAAATCAATCCCTTAAATTCTGTGCACCTGTGTATATCTGAAAGGAGTCCATGTGTAATGTAGCCTACTTCCTGGTATCTGATGTAATTTCTCTCTAATCCCTCTTCTCCTGACCCCAGGTTCGTGGCTCAGTACGGAGGGACCTGTGGCGTTGCGGTGGAGACTGCTGGACGGAGGATGTCCATGCAGATGGAGGCTCGCCTCAAGGAGAGCCTGGAGCATCTCAGGCAAGATCGGAGCATTGCTGCTGGGAAATCTGCAGGTCATTCTGGGAATAGCCACCTGGAGACGCTGTTACAGCAGCTCCTCACCGCGGCGCGGACACAGGCTTCCCGACTTGTCAAGCTAGAAAACATCTGCCTGAGTAATCCAGGACCCATAACGCCACCAGAGGCAAAGGGGGAAAACCTGCAGCAGGATGTGGCGTCGGCAGAGACGATGGCTGCCCTGGTGACAGAGCTGGCGAAGACGAGGGCAGTGCTAGAACTAGTGCTCAAGTTGGCACGGCAACGACACCTGCCCGCAGGTGAGAACACCTCTTCCTGTGTCACTATCTATACATCCTACCATCCTTTACATCACTTCTCAACCAGAGGTGCTACTTTCCACAGGGGGTACTTGACCCAACCAGGGGTTCTACTTTCCACAGGGGGTACTTGACCCAACCAGTGGGTGCTACTTTCCACAGGGGGTACTTGACCCAACCAGTGGGTGCTACTTTCCACAGGGGGTACTTGACCCAACCAGTGGGTGCTACTTTCCATTAGGGGGTACTTGAGAAGACTCATAGGCCTCCTGGTAAAATCCACATGAGGGGTTAGTTCAGGGGTACTCCAGGCAGAGCAACATGTCCTTGGTGGTACAGTAACCAGGTTGACAAGCCCTGCTCTACATAATGTAGAAGATCCATGTTTAAACACCATCAGGTAATACAGCACCCCCCTCTTACCAGAATCACACCAGACATCCCTCCCAGGCAATTTGATCCTTACAACCCATTGATTCTTCAAAGAATGAATATAGCAAATATATACCTAGGGAGTATGAATATAAACATGTTTCTGGTCCATTTTTCTTATAACAGGGATTGTTATCAGAGTGCCTTTCCATGTTCCAAACCCAGTCTCTGCATCTGTGAAAAATGAGCCCAGGTCTTATAATAAACCCAGAGGGCTTTAAAAAGGCTAGATTATCCCCAAGCTTAGCAGAGAGCATCAAGGCTATTGTTCTATAAAGAGGAGTCTCTCTGAATCAAGTCTGTTCATATGGAGACGCCAGGCCTTTCAGTGAGCCAGCTCCAGTTCCATGCATTAATCAGATAAAACCTCAATGCTGTTTATATCACACACACAAACACACACACACACACACACACACACACACACACACACACACACACACACACACACACACACACACACACACACACACACACACACACACACACACACACAGGTATAATCATTAGCAGGTCGGCACAGCAACCACAGCAAAGCACCCTGGGAAGCAGAACCAGATGGGAACGGTTACCCCCGGTGAGAAACCTGAGACAAACGTAGCGTCAATATTTAGGGTCTGGTAGGAAGAGTCAATCACTGTGTGTGTCATAACCTAGCTATCAGACTGCTGCTGCAGAGAGAGGGGGAAGGGAGCTGTCCACACTGATTTAAAACACCCTTAGTAATACACAAATTATACATAATCTCCCCACACACACACACACACACACACATAAACACACACACATACAAAGACTGATTCAAACCTCCAGCAGTGATTTCCTCTCCTGGTCTGACTCTGGGCTGATGCATTATCTCATGGTGTTATTTAAACAGTGGTGGAAAAAGTACCCAATTGTCCTACCTGAGTAAAAGTATTGATACCTCAATAGAAAATGCCTCAAGTAAAAGTGAAAGTCACCCAGTAAAATACTACTTGAGTAAAAGTCTAAAAGTATTTTGTTTTAAATATACTTAAGTATCAAAAGTAAATGTAATTGCTAAAACATTCTTAAGTATCTAAGTAGAAGTAAAAGTATATATAATTCAAAATTCCTTACATTAAGCAAAGCAGACGGCACCCTTTTCCTGTCCTGCTAAGCATTCTAAATGTAACGAGTAGTTTTGGGTGTCAGGGAAAATGTACGGGTAAAAAGTACATGATTTTCTATAGCAATGTTGTGAAGTAAAAGTACAAGTTGTCAAAAATATAAATAGTAAAGTACAGATACCTCAAAAAAACGACTTAAGTAGTACTTTAAAGTATTTTTCCTTAAGTACTTATTTTCTTTATATAACTACATAGGGACAATACCAGAAAAAATTATCTATTGGTTCTGTCTCTTTGCAGCAAAATCTACAGAGCTGAGATTGTTGTCTGCCCCATATTTATAGCATTCTGCTGGTGGCAAGAATTGTATATAATAATTTAAATTGAAAAACTCTAAGTGTTGAATCAAGTGTAGTTTTTTGCACCAGTTCATAAACCATATGCCATGGAATCAGTACATCGAAAATCTCCTCCCATTCATTCTGCAACCTGTATGGCGCAGCTGTCAACATTTTTGTCCTCAGATGAAACTGGTATATTTTTCTATTTATGCCAGTTCATTTCAGCCAATTTATATATTTAATATATAGCAGGCAAACAAGTTCCCTACCTTCTCCTTTTTCTACTTGCCTCTTCAATTTTTGTGGTAATGCTGCAGTCAGTTGGTTGTTAGTTTGGATGGGGCAGAAACTATTTTCCATAGCTGCATACATGACATAACTCCTCCATTTCTATTCATAATATCATTAACAAATATAATATAATTTTTAAACATTTTTTCCGTAAAGAATGTTTTTTTTATTAATCAGTATATTTGAGTTTAACCATAACATTTGTTGTAATATTTGTTCTATATTTTCTGGAGGATAAAACTGAAATTGTAACCAGCTTTGTACGGCTTGTTTAAGAAAGGGCGATACTTAAAAAAATAAAACATTTTCAATTAGAAATGAAAAGTCCTAATCTGTATGAAGGCAAAAAGGGCCATTTTGGAACAAATGGTTAGCCTTTCTTAATAACGAAGAACCATTTTGGGTTGAAGTATAACTTATTTATGAGTGAAGCTTTTAGTGAGAGGTTTAAAGCTTTAATATTTAATCATTTTAACCCCCCAAACTCACATTCATTATATAAATAGACACATTTCATTTTGTCTGGCTTAGCATTCCAAATAAAATTTAATATTTTTTGCTCATATGATTTAAAAAACGAGTCATCTGGAATAAGTAGGCAGTGCCATTAGTAAGTCAGTAAACTGTGATTGGACCATTAGTAAGTCAGTAAACTGTGATTGGTCCAAAGAGTTAATCAATGGGATTTTTCCATAAATAGACAAGTATTTACCTCTCCATGGTTGCAGAATCTTTTCCATTGAAATGAATTGTGGGAAATTCATTTATATTTTTTGAGATGTGAATATCAAGTATGTCTACTTCACCATTCACCCATTTTATTGGTAAACTACAAGGTAGTGTAAACAATATATATTTTTTAACCATCCAATACGTAATATGGTACACTTGTCATAATTAAGTTTTAATCCAGAGTGGCTAGAAAAGTGATCGAGATCTTCAATGAGACTGTGCAGGGATCCAGATTGGGGACTTAAGTACTTTACACCCCTGTTATTATCCCATTAATAGATCACACACAGTAGAGCTGCACACACACACACACACACACACACACACACACACGTCTACAGGCCTACATGTGCACAACCAAACGAGAGACTGGTGTTTGTGATAAGAAACAAAGCATCCAGTTTACTCTTTGGTCGCCTAAAGGACAGAGAGAGAGAAAAGAAGGAGGGTGCCCCGCCGAGTGGGAAAAGGAGAAGAACGGGAAAAACGGTTCCGTCTATGACATCATTGACCACATCACCACTGACCGCAACCTGAGCCTCAGCCACCCTCTCTGTACTCTGATCCCACCATGGTCTACCACTCAAATACCAATCAAATACTTTTACTTCACTATTTTGGCATGCATGACTGTTAAAGGTTCAACCATAGAGATAATATATAGATCATTCTATAGTCATTCATATTGGGTAGAACATTGTTGCCAACGAAGATCTCTCACAGGGTTTATATAATAATATGGTTACAGTACATAATTAAGCAATAAGGCCCGAGGGGGTGTGGTATATGGTAAATATACCACGGCTAAGGGCTGTTCTTTGGCACGACGCAACACGGAGTGCCTGGATACAGCCCTTAGCCGTGGTATATTGGCCATATACCACAAACCCCCAAGGTGCCTTATTGCTGTTATAAACTGGTTACCAACATAATTAGAAAAGTTAAAATAAATGTTTTGTCATACCCGTGGTATACGGTCTACTATAAACCAGGTGGTTCGATCCCTGAATGCTGATTGGCTGACAGCCGTGGTATATCAGACCTTATACCAGGGGTATGACAAAACATCTAAGTATGTTGGCAACCAGTTTATAATAGCAAAAAGACACCTCTGGGGTTTGTGAACAGCCCTTAGCCATGGTATATTGGACATATACCACACCCCCTCTGGCCTAATTGCTTAAATATACCACGGCTTTCAGCCAATCACCATTCAGAGTTCGAACCACCCAGTTTATAATGCATCATGAATATCTAGTGCCGTGTTTCTTGTTGTGAAAACCTTTTGGATAAAGACATGACAATCTGGTCATCCGTAGTGCTTCTGAGAACAGAGCAAAGGCCTGAAGAAGCCCTGTGAGGCAGCATGCTGGCAGATGGCAGGGCCTGTTTCCCTTTCTCTCCCTTTAAACAAATGAAGTAAGAATTTAAGTAAGAATTATAACAAGAGGAAAAGAACAATGACAAAAGGGAAGTAGATTTTGACTTTTGACTTTTCGTCATCCTGTGGTTTTCTAAATTGGTCATCTTGCAGATCAATTAATAACCGCAAAATGACTAGAGCTATTCTCTCATCCTCTCCTCCCTCCCTCCTCTCTCGCAGGCTGTGAGACCGCTCTTCTCTTCCCTATGCGTTCCCGTCGTATCTTCTCCTCGGTGACACCAGACCTCCCTCTCTCCCTATCTTCCTTCACCGTGTGCCTGTGGGCCAAGCCCGTCTCCGTCTCCAACAGAACCGTGCTGTTCTCCTACGGAACCAAACGGAACCCCTATGAGATCCAGCTCCTTCTCAGCGGAACCAGAGCTCTCTTCACCGTGGGAGGAGAGGCTCACCTGGTGGAGGGGCGGGGCGTGGTGAGAGGAGGAATTTGGACCCACATATGTGGGGCTTGGAGCTCTGAGCAGGGCATAGCGTCACTGTGGGCCGATGGACACAGAGTGGCATTCACACCCGGGGTGGCCGAGGGCTACGTGTTACCCAATGGAGGCTCCCTCCAGCTGGGGCAGGAGAAGAACGGCGGTGGGGTCTCTGGAGGGTCAGGTGGCAGTGAGAGTCAGATGCCTGGGTTTGACGAAGGCTTCGATGCCAAGTTGGCGTTTACTGGGAAGATGACGGGGGTGAACATGTGGGACAGCGTGCTGACGGAGGAGGAGATATCCCAGCTGGCTTTGCAGGACGGCGAGGGGTGTGAGCAGAGGGGGAACGTAGTTGGGTGGGGCTTGACGGAGATCGTGCCTCACGGGGGCGCTCAGTTCATCAACTAACTCTGATGTTTTCATCATCATCATCATCATCATCATCATCATCATCATTTAAATTAACCATTATAAACTAAGACCTGCAGTGCAGAACAGCCCAACCGGCTGAGACTGCAACAATAATGTGAACATGAACAACAACAGCAGCTCCCTTTAATGGTTAAAGAGACTGTAACAATCAATAATGTGCCCTTTTTTAGGAGTGTTTCCCATTTAGAGAAGCAGGAGAGTGGCAACACACACACACACACTTGGTGAGAAGCATTAGTATATTGTACACAGCCTTAGGAAGAGAAGTGGAGAAAACACAATTTACCACAGATTTAAAGAGAGAAAAGGAAAGGAAAGAACAGAGGTGAGAGAGAGAGAGACAAAGAGCTCATTGTGTGGAAGGAGAAATGCTTTGGGTCAACTGTCACAAAAACCAGTCTGCAAGGGTCATCGCAAGATGGCCATGCCAGAGGAGGACAACATTGGCTATATCATCAGAAGCTATGCTAGAGAGGACAACATTGGCTATACCATCGGAAGCTATGCTAGAGAGGACAACACTGGCTATATCATCAGCAGTATTTTGCAAGTACGTTAGCTATTTGTTACTAATGGAGTGTTAGGGTTAAGGGGTAAGGTAAACGGTAAAGGGTTGAGGTTTGGGTTAGTTGTTAGGGTGGCATTAGTGGTTAGAAAAGACTACCTTGGTCCTCTCTGGCATGGCTACATAGTGACAACCATCTGCATGCTGCCATAGGAGATTGTAACCATTCTATTACCTTATAATCTTATGTTACCCGGAAAAAAGTGAATCTTATTTCAATCGTTGTTTTCAACTTTATTATTTATCAAAGTGTTTACATTCAGATGTGACAAACATAATATTTCAGTTGTTTTGTGTTTTTCTTTATTTTCTATACATCCAGAGGAGTTTATTGTGTTTCTCTTTGAAATGGGTGACAACGGATGACACAACTAACTAAGATGGTTTATTCTCTGTTGGTTTTGCGTCCCTTGTGAGACAGAAACACTTGATTTGAAAAGAGGAACTGTGGACAATGTTTACAGAATTTGTTACGACCTATCTCTGCTCTTTGTTAACGTAGTAGGCAATGGGTATCATATTGTAAATCGTTTTGTGTTTTGTGTCAAGAAGTAAAAATGAATGTATTTTGTATATAAATATTTGTTTTCATACAGTAGGACTAGAATTGGAGACCAAGGTATTAATAAAAGGTTAACATTATGTGTCTGATGCATTTCTTCACCACCAACAGGAAAGACAACTTTAAGCATGGTGATCGTTTGTTTGTTTTCCTCTTGATTTATTTCCCCAGGTGCCCCTGTGTCAAAAGGCCATTTCAGTCATCCCAACAACAGTTGCACATTTGGATGTGTTGAGTGATCATTGCATATTAACTTAAATGAATTCAGATAGTCCTAATGCATAACTACAGAGAGTTACTAGAGTGTCAGGGAATGCACTGAACGTGCTCATCAGTTGATACATAGTTGAATGTGTGGTAGATAGTCTGCAGACTGTCAACTAAGCCCAACTTCTGTTTCACTTTATATAGATAGTCCCAAAGCATATCTACAGATAGTTACTAGAATGACAACAAATATGCTGTTAAGTTGTAACTGCTGATAGTCTACAGATCCTTTCTTGTTGATGTCAATCCCCCTCGAATCCCTTCCTCCCTCTTTTTCCCTATCCCCCGAGACAATGTACTGTATCAGCTTACGCATGTTTCACTCACTCTTTACCTCGTTAACCCCGCCCCCTGCCCCGTAGCCGAGGGAACCAATAACAAATTACCTCTCCCCTCCCAGCAGCCACCAGTTCAGGAAATAGGATGATGTAATGTGGTCCGGGTGAGGTCAGGGGGTTTGGGCAACGGGTGGCTGAGTTTGGGGTGGACAACCGAACGTGTGTGTGTGTCTGTACGGTACACAGTGCCTTCAGAAAGTATTCATACCCCTTAACTTAGTCCACAATTTGTTTTGTTACAGCCTGAATTCAAAATGGATTAAATCTTTTTTTTTCTCTCACCCATCTACACACAATATCCCAGAATGACAAAGTCAAAACATATTTTTTGAAATTTGTACAAATTGATTTGGAAATGAAATACAGAAAAGAAACCTGTATCTTTGTACTGACTGGGTGTATTGATACACCATCCATATTCAGAGTCTTTTTTATTTCATTTTGACCCATCTACCAACAGGTGCCCTTCTTCGCGAGGCAATGGAAAACCTCCCTGGTCGTTATGGTTTAATCTGTGTTTAAAATTCACTGCTCGACTGAGGGACCTTACAATTATCTGTCTGTGTGGGGTACAGAGATGAGGTAGTCATTAAAAAATAATGTTAAACTCTATTATTGCACACAGAGTGAGTCCATGCAATTTATTATGTGACTTGTTAAGCACATTTTAACTGCTGAACTTATTTAGGCTTGTCATAAAGGGGTTGAATCCTTATTGGCTCAAGACATTTCAGCTTTTCATTTTTAATTCATTTGTAAAAATTCCTAAAAACATAACTCCACTTTGACATTATGGGGTATTGTGTGTAGGCCAGCATAAAACAAATCTCATTTTAAATTCAGTCTGTAACACAACATGTGGAAAACATCAAGGGGTGTGACTACTTTCTGAAGGCCCTGTATCTGATAATGAGGTCGGCCTGGGGGGGGGTTTACTGTAGTCGCCTGTAAAACCTTAACACTGTGCCCCACTGCTAGCTTCCTACCTCTCCCCCCCGCTGCCTCAGCAACGGAGAGGTTGAAAAACACATATACTGTACACATGTGGATCACACACACACACACACAGACCCGCAACACACACACTACTAGATCCTCTGTGGTAACCTCTACCACCAGTTCTATTAATCACTCAGGCTCTACTGGAGGGTTTTAGGACTGGGGGGCCAAACAGATCCCTAACGAGCAACACTAACGACAGTCCCTGGGGTAAACCACTAACGAGGTCTAACCATGTCTAAGAGGGTAACGAGGCGCTCTAACAGGGATCCTGGAGGAGGCAACATAATGACGTGCCTTAAGGGAGATTGGAAAAGAGCCCACTAACTAGGCACATGACTCGAGTCCCAAATTTGATGACTTGAGACTCGACTTGATAGAAAATAAAATAACTTGAGACTTGACTTCAACTTGGAGCCTCAGGACTCGGGACTCGACTTGAGACTGATGACTGACGGCACGCTGCCAGAGACGTGTAACAGCAGCATCGCGCATTGCAAAAAAAAACATGTAACAGATTGGCTAGTGAAACGCACACTTGGCCCTCTGATTGGACTAGCAAACTGTCAATTAATACAGGTTGGTTGAGCTAGCGCAGTGGTTCTCGAAGTGGAGAAGGTTTTGTGGGGTCGCGACTATGAAACTGAATGGGAATTTTTCATACATATTTTAAATTGGCTACATGCATCTTATACTATTTGATCTGATTTCAGGCATAGGCCCACCGCATTGCACCAAATCATTGTTTAATTAAACATCTCATCTGTGCCTCAGAACCAACATGTTGCGTGTCTTGATTGTTGACCAATGAACAGTGATCAGCATTAGAGCACAAAGGCGGGAGCGAATACCCAGATGAGTCTTCAGAAAGCACTTGTTTCATTTTCTCCGGTTTTGCAAGGTAAAAACTGAGTAAGTCTATGTTTATATTATCCATGTAAAAGTGATCCACATATATACAGTATCAGGTATGAAGGTAAGACCCAGATGAGTCTTCAGATGCAGACAGGGGGAATTAACAATGGTTTAATTATCCAACAGGAGCAGGCAAAAGACAGGTCCTATAGGGTGGTGCAAAATTGGCCCAGCGTTGTCCGGGTTAGGGTTTGGCCCGGGGTAGGCCGTCATTGTAAAACAAGAATTTGTTCTTAACTGACTTGCCTGGTTAAAAAAATTAAATGGAATATTATGGGATGAAGATGTAGGCCTAACATATTCTGGTGAATATATTATGATATTTGTGAGGAAGAAAGGGACTACCCAGTTGGCAACGAGCCTACAGGCAGGTGGCCCTCCAGAGCGACAGGCGCGGTGCAGACAGACCTTGCTTTCCTTCTCCTGTGACCTCTGCTGCGTAAAGGCCTATTAACCTGTTTCTCTGGACTCCAGAGGAGTGACAAGATATCCCTAGTTGATATTGGCTGCTAACATAAATGATTTACATCTAAAAAATGCAGGTGTAAAATGCAGTTTATTTCGGTGTATTGCGCTATGAAAATGAATCACTGTTTACGGCTGTAAATGACAGGCAACATTTGCGCAGCGATTGTACGTGCGCGGGGGGGGGGTCGCGAGCTTTGAACCACTCCTTTTGGGGGGCTCGCAGGTGAAAAAGTTTGAGAACCACTGAGCTAGCAAACAGATTGATGATTTTGCTGTACAGCCATAGGATCGGGTGCAGCGCAAATATCAAATTGTTTGGAGAGAGAATTGACATGAATAAATATGCAGCTCCAAAGATTGTTTGGTGATCAAGATGTTCAACTGTTTACCTTGTAATCTCACCAGCAATGGGGCTTCAATTACTAGCAGAGGCCTACTTTTGGTGTGAAATTGCTTGACATTTATGTGAAAATTGCATTTGGAACATGTTGTTAAAATTCATTATTACAGAATCAAGTTATGTTGTAGACAAAATAATGAAAAGGCTTTTCTGGTAGCCTCAATACATAGACAAACATTTGGAGTTGCATGTATAGATTCTTTTTATTTTACTTGACTTTGAGACTTGACATGAAAAAAAAGTGTGACCTGACTTGACTTGGACTTGACTCAAAGTCCTGACTTGACTTGGACTTGACTCGAAACTCTAACTGTTCTACTTCGGACTCGACTTGAGACTTCGACCTCGTGACTTGAAACTTGCTTGTGACTCAAATAAGAGTGACTTGGTCCCATCTCTGATATACAGGGTATCAGTACCAAGTCGATGTGCAGGTGTACAAGGTAATTGAGGTAGATATGTAATATGTAACTAGGAATAAAGGTACAGATAATAAACAGTACCAGCAGCATATGTGATGAGTCAAAAACGGTCAATGCAGATTGTCCAGTTAGCTACAGTGTGAAGAAAAAGTATGTGAACCCTTAGAATTACCTGGATTTCTGCATAAACCCTAGTCATAGACTGTTCTCTCTGCTACCGCACGGCAAGCGGTACCGGAGTGCCAAGTCTAGGTCCAAGAGGCTTCTAAACAGCTTCTACCCCCAAGCCATAAGACTTGAACATCTAGTCAAATGGCTACCCAGACTATTTGCAGTGCCCCCCCACCCTACCCTCTCTTTTACACCACTGCTACTCTCTGTTGTCATCTATGCATAGTCACTTTAATAACTCTACCTACATGTACATACTACCTCAAATAACCGGTGCCCTCGCACATTGACTCTGTACCGGTACCCCCTGTATATAGTCTCCACATTGACTCTGTACCGGTACCCCCTGTATATAGTCTCCACATTGACTCTGTATCGGTACCCCCTGTATATAGTCTCCACATTGACTCTGTATCGGTACCCCCTGTATATAGTCTCCACATTGACTCTGTATCGGTACCCCCCTGTATATAGTCTCCACATTGACTCTGTACCGGTACCCCCTGTATATAGTCTCCACATTGACTCTGTACCGGTACCCCCTGTATATAGTCTCCACATTGACTCTGTATTGGTACCCCCCTGTATATAGTCTCCACATTGACTCTGTATCGGTACCCCTGTATATAGTCTCCACATTGACTCTGTATCGGTACCCCCCTGTATATAGTCTCCACATTGACTCTGTATCGGTCCCCCCCTGTATATAGTCTCGCTATTGTTATTTCACTGCTGCTCTTTAATCTCTTATTCTTATCTGTATTTATTTAAACTGCATTGTTGGTTAGGGCCTGTAAGTAAGCATTTCACTGTAAGGTCTACACCTGTTGTATTCGGCGCATTTGACTAATAAAATTAGATTTGATTTGATTTAATAATAGGTTGACCCTCTTTTGGCAGCAATAACCTCAACCAAATGTTTTCTATAGTTGCGGATCAGACCTGCACAACGGTCAGGAGGAGTTTTGGACCATTCCTCTTTACAAAACTGTTTCAGTTCCACAATATTCTTGGGATGTCTGGTGTGAACCGCTCTCTTGAGGTCATGCCACAGCATCTCAATCGGGTTGAGGTCAGGACTGACTCGGCCACTCCAGAAGGTGTATTTTCTTCTGTTCAAGCCCTTCTGTTGTTGATTTACCTCTGTATTTTGGGTTGCTGTCCTGTTGCTTCACCTAACTTCTGTTGAGCTTCAATTAGTGGACAGATAGCCTTTACATTCTCCTGCAAAATGTCTTCATAAACTTGGGAATACATTTTTTCCGTCGATGATAGCAAGCTGAGGCAGAAAAACATCCCCAAACCATAGTTTACAATAGGGATGAGCTTTTGATGTTGGTGTGCTGTGCCTTTTTTTCTCCACACAGTTTTGTGTGTTCCTTCCAAACAACACAACTCTAGTTTTTTATGTCCACAGAATATTTTGCCAGTAGCGCTGTGGAACATACAGGTGCTCTTTGGCGAACTTCAGATGTGCAGCAATGTTTTTTTTTGGACAGCAGTGGCTTCTTCCAAGGTGTCCTCCCATGAACACCATTCTTGTTTAGTGTTTTACGTATTGTAGACTCATCAACAGAGATGTTAGCATCTTCCAGAGATTTCTGTAAGTCTTTAGCTGACACTCCAGGATTCTTCTTAACCTCATTGAGCATTCTGCGCTGTGCTCTTGAAGTCATCTTTGCAGGACGGCCACTCCTAGGGAGAGTAGCAACAGTGCTGAAATTTCTCAATTTATAGACAGTTTGTCTTACCGTGGACTGACTTTTAGAAATACTTTCGTAACCCTTTCCAGCTTTATGCAAGGCAACAATTCTTAATCTTAGGTCTTCTGACAGCTCTTTTGTTCGAGGCATGGTTCACATCAGGCAATGCTTCTAGTAAATAGCAAACTCAAATTTTGTGAGTGTTTTTTATGGGGCAGGGCAGCTCAAACCAAAATCTCCAATCTCATCTCATTGATTTGTGTGTTATTAGTTTAAGTACACTGTGTTTGTTTATTGTTGTGACTTGGATGAATATCAGATCAAATTTTATGTAAAATGTATGCAGAAAACCAGGTAATTCCACAGGGTTCACATACTTTTTCTTGCCACTGTATTTGGTTAACTATTTAAATTGCTATTTAACAGTCTTATGGCTTGGGGTAGAAGCTGTTCTGGGTCCTGTTGGTTCCAGATTTGGTGCCTCGGTACCGCTTGCCTTGCGGTAGCAGAGAGAAGAGTCTATGACTTGGGTGGCTAGAGTCTTTTTTAGGGCCTTCTTCTGACACCACCTGATATAGAGGTCATGTATGGCAGGGAGCTCGGCCCCAGTGATGTACTGGGCTATATGCACTACCCTCTGTAGCGCCTTGCAGTCAGATGTCAAGCAGTTGCCATACCAAGCGGTGATGCAGCCAGTCAAGATGCTCTCAATGGTGCACACCATCGATGTGAAGGGGAGCATGCTTGGCTGTCCGTTTCCTGTAGTCCACGATCAGCTCCTTTATCTTTCTGATGTTGAGGGAGAGGTTGTTGTCCTGGCACCACACTGCCAGATCTGTGACCTCCTCCCTATAGGCTGTCTCATCGTCGTCTGTGATCAGGCTTACCACTGTCATGTTGTCGGCAAACTTAATGATGGTGTTTGAGTCTATGGCACTATAGTGTTGAGCTGTAGTCAATGAACAGCGTTCTCACATAGGTGTTTCTCTTGTCCAGGAGGGAATGGGCAGTGTTGAGTGCAATAGAAACTGCGTCATCTGTGGATATTTTGGGGTGGTATGTGAATTGGAGTGGATCCAGGGTGTCTGGGGTAATGGTGTTGATGTGAGCCATTACAAGCCTATCAAAGCATTTGATGGCTACATATGTGAGAGCTATGGGGCGATCGTTATTTACACAGGTTACAGTACCTTGGCGTTCTTGGGCACAGGGACTATAGCGGTCTGCTGATACTGAATGTTATCAGATCTTCAACACAAACCTAATATTAGATAAAGGGAACCTCAGCTTACAAATAACAAAAACAATTGGAAACTTATTTTTTTAATTTAATTTACAAAGTTATGCAACATCCAATGCCCCTGTGTGAAAAAGTCATTGCTCCCTTACACTCAATAACTGGTTGTGCCACCCTTAGCTGCAATGACTGCAACCAAACGCTTCCTGTAGTTGTTGATCAGTCTCTCATGTTGCTGTGGAGGAATTTTGGCCCACTCGTTCATGCAGAACTGCTTTAACTCAGTGACATTTGTGGGTTTTCAAGCATGAACTGCTTGTTTTAAGTCCTGCCACAACATCTCAATTGGGATTTGGTCTGGACTTTGACTAGGCCATTCCAAAACTTAAAATTTGTCGCTGCATGACCCAGCTGCGCTTTTTATTCAGCTCACAGAAAGTGGCCGCTCTAGCCTTTAGCTCAGTGTGGCTATTGCCTGTAATCCATGGATTCTGGTTGGGGTATGTACTTACGGTCACTGTGGAGACGACATCGTCAATGCACTTATTAATGAAGCCGGTGACTGATGTGGTAAACTCTTCAATGCAATCGGATAAATCCCGGAACATATTCCAGTATGTGCTATCAAAACAGTCCTGTAACTTAGCATCTGCTTCCGTATTGAGCTCGTCACTGATACTTCCTGTTTAAGTTTTTGCTTGTAAGCAGGAAGCAGGAGGATAGAGTTATGGTCATACTTTCCAAATGGAGGGTGAGGTAGAGCTTTGTATGCATTTCTGTTTGTGGATTAAAGGTGATCTAGTTTTTTGCCTCTAGTTGCACAAGTGACATACTGGTAGAAATGAGGTATAACGGATTTCAGTTTTCCTGCATTAAAACCACCAGCCACTAGGAGCGCCACTTCTGGATGAGCATTTTCTTGTTTGGTAATGGCGCTATACAGCTCGTTGAGTGCGGTCTTAGTGCCAGCAACGGTTAGCGGTGGTAAATAGACAGCTACGAAAAATTTAGACGAAAACTCTCTTGGTAAATAGTGTGGTCTACAGCTTATCATGAGGTATTCTAACTCAGGCAAGCAGAACCCAGAGATGTTCTTAATATTGGAGATTGTGCACCAGCTGTAGTTAGCAAAGAAACACACAACACCCCCCTAGAGCTTACCCCAAACTTCCGTTCTGTCCTGCCGATGCATAGAAAAAACAGCTAAATGTATATTATCCATGTCCTTGTTCAGCCACGACTCCAAGAAACATAGGATATGAAAAGATTTCAGGTACCGTTGATAAAACAGTTTCGGAACGGAGCTTGTCCAGGTTTGTTCTCCAGTGATTGTACGTTCGCCAATAGAACGGAGGGTAGAGGCGGATTATGTACTCGCCGACATAGTTTCGTCAGAGAGGCACATCAGCTTCTCTTACGCCGCCATTTTCTTTTTCGAGTCTCAGGGATTAGGGCCTGGTCCGGGTTGAGCAGTATATCCTACGCCTCAGGGATTAGGGCCTGGTCCGGGTTGAGCAGTATGTCCTGCGTCTTAGGGATTAGGGCCTGGTCTGGGTTGAGCAGTATGTCCTGCGTCTCAGGGATTAGGGCCTGGTCCGGGTTGAGCAGTATGTCCTGCGTCTCAGGGATTAGGGCCTGGTCCGGGTTGAGCAGTATGTCCTGTGTCTCAGGGATTAGGGCCTGGTCTGGGTTGAGCAGTATGTCCTGCGTCTCAGGGATTAGGGCCTGGTCCGGGTTGAGCAGTATGTCCTACAACTACTACTACTATTACTACTACAACTATTACTACTACTACTACTACTACTACTAATACCTCTATTACTTCTACTACCACTACTATTATTACTACTATTACTACTACTAATATTACTAATACAACTATCACTACTATAACTACTACTACTACTATTACTACTACTAATACTACTACTACCACTATTACTATTAATACTACTACATATACTATGACTACTACTACTACTATTACTACTACTAACACTACTACTACTAACACTACTACTAATAATAATAATATTACCACTATTACTACTAATACTACTATTACTAATACTACTAATACCACTACTACTACTACTACTACTACAACAACTACCTCTATTACTACCACTACAACTACCTCTATTACTACCACTACTATTACTACTATTACTACTACTACTACTACTACTATTACTACTACTACTACTACTACTAATATTACTACTACTACTACTACTATTATTACTACTACTATTAATATTATTACTACTACTATTAATATTATTACTACTACTACTACTACTACTATTACTACTACTATTATTACTACTACTACTACTACTACTAATATTACTACTATTACTATTACTACTACTAATATTACTAATATTACTACTACTACTAATAATAATATTACTACTACTACTACTATTACTAATATTACTAATATTACTACTATTACTACTAATATTACTACTACTAATATTATTACTACTATTACTACTACTACTACTATTACTATTACTACTAATATTACTACTACTACTACTACTATTACTAATACTACTACTACTACTACTATTATTACTACTACTATTATTATTACTACTATTACTACTACTATTACTACTACTATTAATATTATTACTACTACTATTATTATTACTACTACTATTATTATTACTACTATTACTAATATTACTACTACTACTAATATTATTACTACTATTACTAATATTACTACTACTACTAATATTATTACTACTATTACTACTACTACTACTATTACTACTACTATTACTACTACTACTACTACTACTACTACTATTACTACTATTACTACTACTACTATTACTAATATTACTACTACTATTACTACCACTACTACTACTACTACTACTATTACTACTACTATTACTACTACTACTAATATTATTACTTCTACTACTAATATTACTACTACTAACATTATTACTACTACTAATATTATTACTACTACAACTACGACTACTACTACTACTACTACTATTATTACTATTACTACTACTACTACTATTACTAATATTACTACTACTACTATTACTAATATTACTACTACTATTACTACTACTACTACTACTAATATTATTACTACTACTACTACTATTACTACTACTATTACTACTACTACTATTACTACTACTACTATTACTACTACTGCTACTAATACTATTACTAATACTAATACTACTACATCTACTATGACTACTACTACTACAACTACTAGTACTACATCTACTATGACTACTACCACTACTAGTACTACATCTACTACTACTACTACTACTATTATTACTACCACCACCACCACCACCACCACTACTACTACTACTAATTTACCTAAAAATTCCAGTGCTACCTCTACACTCTTAGAAAAAGGGTTCCAAAAGGGTCCTTCGGCTGTCAACATAGGATAACCCTTTTTGGTTCTATTGAAGAACCCTTTATGGTTCCAGGTAGAACCCTTTTTTGGTAGTGGAAAATGTTCTACATGGAACCCAAAAAGTTATAACTGGAACCAAAAAGGGTTATTCAAAAGGTTATCCTATGGGGACAGCTGAAGAACCCTTTTAGGTTCTAGATAGGACCTTTATTTCTAAGTGTACCTCTTCAGTTTTATCAGTGGAGTTAAGTCCACTGGCTGACCTCAACCCAGAAGTCTAACGTAAACATTCATATCAACCTGCACAAACACAGTCTAAATGAGACTGGATCTCTCCAGGCCTTATGAAAACCTTCATTAGCCCTTTACCACACACACATACACACAATCACACACCTCCCTGACTCTCTCTCCTGAGTCTTATATAGGGAGTAATAGCTACAGCACTGCTGGGAGATCCTTATCTATCCAGGGCAGTGGGGCCCGGCCTACACAGCCTGTTTAGAGCCTGTCCAGCTAAAACACATGAGACAGCTGTAGCAAGGGCTGGGTTTGTAAACCTAAGCCACAGATCTGAAGGCCTCTTAAGAGTGATCCCTCAGCTAGGCAGGCTAGAAGCCATGCTGCTCTGTCTGGCCTGACGAACGAAAGGCCTTAAACAAGGCAAGTCAGGCATGACATACTGTCTGGCCTGAGGAATGAAAGGCCTTGAACAAGGCAAGTCAGACATGACACACACTGATCTCTTTCAACTGCCTCCTCTGATTTTATTTTATTACGCACTTCCGAATAAAAAAAACTAAACACATATCATGACTGAAATGAGTAGAGCCCTAGACACCAGAGCCCTAGACACCAGAGCCCTCGACACCAGAGCCCTCGACACCAGAGCCCTCGACACCAGAGCCCTAGACACCAGAGCCCTAGACACCAGAGCCCTAGACACCAGCGAGTGTACATAACATCAGCCCTTTCCATGACATAGACTGACCAGGTGAAACGTATGATCCCTTAGGGATGTCACATGTTAAATCCACTTCAATCCATTTTTAAACCTTGAGAGAATTGAGACATGAATTGTGTATGTGTGCCAATGAGAGGGTGAATGGGCAAGACAAAATATGTAAATGCCTTTGAACAGGGTATGGTTGTAGGTGCCAGGCACAAGAACTACAAAGCTGCTCAGTTTTTCACACTCAACAGTTTTCCGTGTATATCAAGAATGCTCCATCACCCAAAGGACATCCAGACAACTTGACACAACTGTGGGAAGCATTGGAGTCAACATGGGCCAGGATCCCTGTGGAACGCTCTCAACACCTTGTAGAGTCCATGCCCCGACAAACTGACACTGTTCTGAGGGCAAAAGGGGGTGCAACTCAATATTAGGAAGATTGTTCCTAATGTTTTGTACACTCAGTATATGTATGTGTGTGTGTGTGTGTGTGTTTGTTTGTCCTTGAGTGTGTGTGTGTGTGTGTGTGTGTGTGTGTGTGTGTTTGTTTGTCCTTGTGTGTGTGTGTGTCCTACCTCCCAGCACGCTGCAGGTGATAGCCTCTGTATGTTCTGCCAGTAGTTCAGCCTTAGCCATGGCAGCCAGAGAGAGATAACTGGACATGTTTCTACTGAGCTCTCTGTTGCCTCTCTGTAGAAACCTCACTGCCACCGGCACTGCTAGAGCCATCACTGGGGGACGACTGTAGTTCTGTAGGAGGGAGAGACAGGGAGAAGAGAGAGACAAGGAATTAATAAAATATACTTTGTGTACAACATAAAACCCCAAACAATATGCAAAGCAGAATTAGGACTACACCCACTAGTTATCAACATCCAGAAAAGAGACGTTAAATTCTACAACCACCTAAAAGGAAGCGATGCCCACATATTCCACCACAAAGCCCTGACCAGAGAGATGAACCTGGAGAAGAGTCCCTTCAGCCAGCTGGTTCTGGGGCTCTGTTCACAAACACAAACAGACCCCACAGAGCCCCAGGACAGAAATACATTTAGACCCAACCAAATTATTAGAAAACATCAACCAACAAACTGAGCAAATTGGAATGCTATTTGGCCCTAAACAGAGAGTACACAGTGGCAGAAAACCTGACCACTGTGACTGACACCAAATTTAGAAAATCCTTGACTATGTATAGACTCAGTGAGCATAGCCAGACTGTCCACAAAATGAGGTAGAAACTGAGCTACACTTCCTAACCTCCTGCCAAATGTATGACCACATTAAAGACACATATTTCTCTCAGGTGACATAGACCCACAAATAATATGAAAACAAATCAAACATTTATAAACTCCCATATCTCCCATGTGTGCAATCACAGCAGCAAGATTTGTGGCCCGTTGCCATGAGAAAACGGCAACCAGTGGAGCACAAACAACATTGTAAATACAACCTATAGTTATCTGTTTATTTATTTTCCCTTTCATACTTCAACTACTTGCACATTGTTACAACGCTGTACATAGCCAATAATATAGGATTTGAAATGTCTATATTATTTTAAAACTTTTGTGAGTGTACTGTTTACTAATGGTTCCCTTGTTTATTTCCCTTTTGTTTATTGTCCATTCCATTTGCTTTGGCAATGTACACATCTGTTTCCCATGCCAATAAAGCCCTTTGAATTGAATTGAATTACATTTCATTGAGAGAGAGACAGAGAGACAGAGAGAGAGACAGAGAGAGAGAAACAAATTGGTTGGGAAGACATTAATGAAGTTAAAAATGTAAGCAGAACATTCTGTTACAGAAGAATTCAACACTGTGATGTGTAATATTCTGTACCATGGTCATTTAGAAGACTGTTACTGAAGAATTCAACACTGTGTGATGTGTAATATTCTGTACCATGGTCATTTAGAAGACTGTTACTGAAGAATTCAACACTGTGATGTGTAATACTCTGTACCATGGTCATTTAGAAGACTGTTACTGAAGAATTCAACACTGTGTGATGTGTAATATTCTGTACCATGGTCATTTAGAAGACTGTTACTGAAGAATTCAACACTGTGATGTGTAATATTCTGTACCATGGTCATTTAGAAGACACATTTATCCAATTGAGCTAACTAACTATATTCATACTGAAACATGTATCATGTGCGTGTGTGTGTGTGTGTGTGTGTGTGTGTGCGTGCATGTGTGTGTGTGTCCATTCTCTTTAGGGCCTAGATGGACCCTTAGTGACACACAGACAATTTAAGGGAACAGAATAGAATAGAACAGAACAGAACAGAACAAAATAGAACAGAATAGAACAAAATAGAATAGAACAGAACAGAATAGAAGAGAACAAAATATAACAGAATATAAACAGAACAGAATAGAACAGAACAGAACAAAATATAACAGAATTGAACAGACGAGAACAAAATATAACAGAATATAACAAAATAGAACAGAACAGAACAGAACAAAATAGTACAGAATAGAACAGAACAGAATAGAACAGAACAACATAGAACAGAATAGAACAGAACAAAATAGAACAGAATAGAACAAAATAGAACAGCTTCTTTACATAAACACTAATTTCTGAGCTCAAGGAGAGTGTATGTGTCTGCATGTAGACAGTGGTGTCCCAGGGCCTAATTTAACATCCACTAGCACCCCCAAGGGGATGGTTAAGGAACATTTGGAAGGGCTAGAAACAGAAAGGAAAGGGGGATACCTAGTCAGTTGTACAACTGAATGCATTCAATTGAAATTTCTCTTCCGCATTTAACCCAACCCCTCTGAATCAGAGAGGTGCGGGGGGCTGCCTTAACCGACATCCAAGTCATCGGCGCCCAGGGAACAGTGGGTTAACTGCCTTGTTCAGGGGCAGAACGACAGGACAAAAGTGTTGAGTCTGTCCTGAAGAACTACATTGTATCGAGACTTTTTAAATCAGTTGTGTAAATGCTTGGCAGAAACAAAGCCCTAGTTGCCCAGAACCAGTGACCACTGAGTTAGAGTGTCTATCTTCTATGTTACTAGGCAGGTCAGTTAAGAACAAATTCTTATTTTACAATGACGGCCTACCCCGGCCAAACCCTCCCCTAACCTGGACGACGCTGGGCCAATTGTGCGCCGCCCTATAGGACTTCCGATCACAGACGGTTGTGATAAAGCACGGGCTCTGACTAGGGTCTGTAGTAACACCTCTACCACTGCGATGCAGTGCCTTAGACCTCTGCGCCACTCGGAACCCAAATCCCCATAAGACAAACACTAAAACAAACCCAAACAACTACACCTTACTCTAACACTCTATCTAAAACATAAGTGGACATATAATTAGAGCTGATGAGCTACAGTATGGTATTGTTGAAAGGGATCAACGCTAAAATCACATGACTATAATAGTGTCATACTTCTGTACTTCCAGCAGGTGGCAGTGCAGACAAGGCTTTCTGTCTGCATGTCAAAGAGTCTTACTACAAACAACAGCACAGTCCTCTCTCTGTTGATATGAGTAATACACACAAACACACACGCAAACACACACAGCACAGTCCTATTAGAGTGAGTCACTGTAATATCAGGCTGCTCTCAGATCAGGAGGGAGGCAGGTAGCCTAGTGGTTAGAGCGTTGGACTAGTAAAAGGTTGCTGGATCGACTCCCTGAGCTGACAAGGTAAAAATCTGTCATTCTGCCCCTGAACAAGGCAGTTAACCCACTGTTCCTAGTGAAAATCTGTCATTCTGCCCCTGAACAAGGCAGTTAACCCACTGTTCCTAGTAAAAATCTGTCATTCTGCCCCTGAACAAGGCAGTTAACCCACTGTTCCTAGTCTCATTGTAAATAAGAAATTGTTCTTAACTGACTTGACTACAATAATAATCCAAGCAGCTCATCCAGAGACAGAGGAATTTAGCCATCAAACTCCAGACCAGACAAGGAACTCACTAAGTGTGTGCTGGCCTCCTATGCAAGTCTCATTAGGTTGGTATTAGGTCTGAGTTTTACAGCAGGAGCCATTTCCTTAATCTGTAAGCCTGGAGGGGGACTATGACAGGCTAGTGGGATGTACCTGTGCACCACAAGTCCCTATTGCCATGATAACATATACCTGGACATGCACAGTATGTTATTGTACTATATGTAGCATGATTGTAGATTGTATACAGTATGTATATCTGTACAAGCATCTTTTAATGCGTGTACAGATGAGCAGACAGGTATGATGTATGCATGCTACCTGTGTGCCTATAGCCTATACCTGCTCCGTGTTGGGGCAGTAGGTAGCCTAGCAGTTAAGAGTGTTGGGCCAGTAACCAAAAGGTCGCTGGTTCGATTTCCTGAGCCGACTAGGTAAAAAACCTGTGCCCTTAACTCTAATAAGAGTGTCTGCTAAATGAATAAAATGTTTTAAAAAAAAGGTAAATCATACAACATGTGAAGGTAGGCCTGTTTATACAGGGCATATCTCAGGTATGTGAGGGTACCCACTTTAGTGTTCTGCTTGCGTCAGTTACTTGATGTGGAATAGAGTTCCATGTAGTCATGGCTCTGTGTAGCACTGTGCGCCTCCCATAGTCTGTTCTGGACTTGGGGATTGTGAAGAGTCCTCTGGTGGCATGTCTTGTAGTGTATGCATGGGTGTCTGAGCTGTGTGCCAGTTGTTTAAACTAGAGGTCGACCGATTATTATTTTTCAACGCCGATATCGATACCAATTATTGGAGGACCAAAGAAAGCCGATACCGATTAATCAACCGATTTTTATATATTTGTAATAATGACAATCACAACAATACTGAATGAATAATGAATACTTTTATTTTAACTTAATATATTTTTTTATAATACATAAATAAAATGTATTTAGTCTCAAATAAATAATGAAACATGTTCAATTTGGTTTATATAATGCAAAAACACAGTGTTCGAGAAGGAAGTAAAAGTGCAATATGTGCCATGTACGTTTAAGTTCCTTGCTCAGAACATGAGAACATATGAAAGCTGGTGGTTCAATATTCCCAGTTCTTCAATATTCCCAGTTAAGAAGTTTTAGGTTGTAGTTATTATAGGAATTATGACGTGTCGACTATTTCTCTCTATACCATTTGTATTTCATATACCTTTGACTATTGGATGTTCTTTTAGGCACTTTAGTATTGCCAGCCTAATCTCGGGAGTTGATAGGCTTGAAGTCATAAACAGTGCTGTGCATCAAGCATTGCTAAGAGCTGCTGGCAAACGCAGTAAAGTGCTGTTTGAATGATGTTCACGAGCCTGCTGCTGCCTACCACCGCTCAGTCAGACTGCTCTATCAAATATCAAGTCATAGACTTGATGGCAACCCTAAGTCTAAATATTGCTGTTACATTGCACAACCTTCAATGTTATGTCATAATTATGTAAAATTCTGGCCAATTAGTTCACAGTTCGCAACGAGCCAGGCTGCCCAAACTGTTGCATATACCCTGACTCTGCTTGCACTGAACGCAAGAGAAGTGACACAATTTCCCTAGTTAATATTGCCAGCTAACATTAATTTCTTTTATCTAAATATGCAGGTTTGAAAAAATATACTTCTGTGTATTGATTTTAAGAAAGGCATTGATGTTTATGGTTAGGTACATTTATGCAAAGATTGTGCTTTTTTCGGCAATGCGCTTTTGTTAAATCATCACCCGTTTGGCGAAGTTGTAGTAGGCTGTGATTCGATGATAAATTAACAGGCACTGCATTGATTATATGCAACGCAGGACAAGCTAGTTAACCTAGTAATATCATCAACCATGTGTAGTTAACTAGTGATTATGTGAAGATTGATTGTTTTTTATAAGATAAGTTTAATGCTAGCTAGCAACTTACCTTGGCTCCTTGCAGCCACAAGGTCCTTTTGACGCTGCACTCACGTAACAGGTTGTCAGCCTGCCACGCAGTTTCCTCGTGGATTGCAATGTAATCGGCCATAATCGGCATCCAAAAAGGCCGATTACCGATTGTTATGAAAACTTGAAATCGGCCATGCCGATTAATCGGTCGACCTCTAGTTTAAACAGACAGCTTAGTGCTTTCAACATGTCAATACCTCTCACAAATACAAGTAGTGATGAAGTCAATCTCTCCTCCACTTTGAGCCAGGAGAGATTGGCATGCATATTATTAATGTTTGCATCTCTGTGTACATCCAAGAGCCAGCCGTGGTGCCCTGTTCTGAGCCAATTGCAATTTTCGTAAGTCCCTCTTTTTTTAACACCTGACCACACAACCGAACTGTTGATGAAGTTTAATGCTAGCTAGCAACTTACCTTGGCTCCTTGCAGCCACAAGGTCCTTTTGACGCTGCACTAGAGCCTGTAGTACCTGCCTTGTTGATAGTGCCGTTAAATCAAATCAAATCAAATTTTATTTGTCACATACACATGGTTAGCAGATGTTAATGCGAGTGTAGCGAAATGCTTGTGCTTCTAGTTCCGACCATGCAGTAGTATCTAACAAGTAATCTAACAAGAAGGTAGAGCAGCGCTTTATTATGGACAGACGTCTTCCCATCTTAGCTACTGTTGTTTTTCCCATGACAGTTTACAATCCAGGGTTACTCCAGGGTTACAATCCAGGGTTACTTAAGAACAAATTCTTATTTTACAATGATGGCCTATCCCGGCCAAACCCTCCCCTAACCTGGATGACGCTGGGCCAATTCTGCGCCGCCCTATAGGACTCCCGATCACAGACGGTTGTGATAAAGCACGGGCTCTGACTAGGGTCTGTAGTAACACCTCTACCACATTATTCATTACAATATTTAGTAGAGGTTTAGGCTTTAGTGAATGATTTGTCCCAAAAAATATTTAGGACTAACTTATTCCTTGCCACCCATTCTGAAACTAACTGCAGCTCTTAGTTATTAAATGTTGCAATAATTTCAGTCGCTGTATAGCTGACGTGTATAGTGTTGAGTCATCCGCATACATAGACACTCTGGCTTTACTCAAAGCCAGTGGCATGTCGTTAGTAAAGATTGAAAAAAGTAAGGGGCCTAGACAGCTGCCCTGGGGAATTCCTGATTCTACCTGGATAATGTTGGAGAGGCTTCCATTAAAGAACACCCTCTGTGTTCTGTTAGACAGGTAACTCTTATCCACAATATAGCAGGGGTGTAAAGCCATGACATAGGTTTTTCCAGCAGCAGACTATGATCGATATTGTCAAAAGCCGCACTGAAGGCTAACAAAACAGCCCCCACAATATTTTATCATCAATTTTGATTGGTCGGCTATTTGAGCCAGTAAAAGGGGCTTTACTATTCTTAGGTAGTGGAATTACTTTTGCTT
Organism: Hucho hucho; assembly: GCA_003317085.1. Taxonomy (NCBI): domain Eukaryota; kingdom Metazoa; phylum Chordata; class Actinopteri; order Salmoniformes; family Salmonidae; genus Hucho; species Hucho hucho. Next base: position 56,963 of record QNTS01002286.1, on the reverse strand, counting down.
CCCTCCAGGCCTGAGGGCATACACTTTCTAGTAGGCTTAAATTGAAGATATGGCAAATAGGAGTGGCAATATCGTCCTCTATTTGCTTTATGTCGAAGGTCATGTACTGAATGGCTCTGTACAAGCGTGTGTCTGTGCAGAAGTGATTGCGTATACTGTAGATAGATGGAGGTGTATATTGACCGGTGATGTTAGCCTAAAATTACCTGTATCAAAACAAGGATGTCTGACGGTGTCATTTCGTCTTTGTTTCGGACCTGAATAGTGGAGTTTCAAAATATATCAGCTTGAAATGTGTCAGATTCTATGTCAGATTCTGATACATAGTGGCACAGTTCTACACAATGAATCCAGGTGCATGGATACATCCTGGCACATAAGACACATTGTGTCTGACAGTTTACAGAAGTGTCAGTATTCCCTCTAAGTAACATCAATGGCTAATGGTAAGATGGGGAAGAGGCTCTGCCGGAGGGAAAATCCAATTAAACGGGTCAACATTGATGCAGGTATTTTTCTGGCGCAGTCTATTAAAAATGTCAAGCCTCTTCACAAGATGTGACTTCATTTAAACAAGAAGACTTTAATGGCCCCAACAAAGTCAACGAAGGAATTCAAAAAAGAGCTGAGGTAAGAGAACAATTAATACACTTGGTTTAATGTCTGAACATCTAATGTTTGTTGTAAATTTCAATTCTTTGCTATCCAGCTGAATGAAGAAAAAAAGCTAGTTAGCCCGCTTAGCTACCGATTTAGTTAGCTAACATCAGCTAACTAGCAGGGATGAATTACAGATATTTATCTAGTTTGTCTGTAGCAGGGATGTTGTTAGCTAGCAATGTGATTGTAGCTAGTTGGCTAGTGTTTGTCTGGCATTTGTTTAGGAAGCTAGCTAGCTAGCTGGCTGACTAGTAAGCTAGTAGCTAACAACCCTAGCTAGCTAGCTACAGCTCCTCGCCACAGATCATTATAAAATGATTTGTCCTCTGCTAGTTGTGGCTTTTTCTCTGTTGTCTAACTGGCTAACGTTCGTCAGGCAGCTGTATCGTAGCCAGCCAGGAGTAAGCAAGCCCATGCGGAAGCCACTAACGTTAACTTTACCAGCAGAGAGGAGCCCTTACTTCCACAGCCAACTGCAGTTTCTAGCTAACTAGCTAGTTACATGAATGACATTTCTCTACTCCACTTATTTGTCACAGGGCTCCTGTCTTTTGACCCAGTGTATCAGCGTTCACCAAAATGTATTTTATACATAGCTAACTATTGAATTTATGTTTTGCTTCATGTTTAGTTAATGGACTCCTTTTGACCTTGATTAACATGAATGTGTGTTTCGTGACATATTGTCCCCCTCCCTGGCTTTAGCCATTCAACTGTTGCATTTTCTCCTTTAGACGGTTTTATGATGCTGGAGAGAATGTCAGGAGTGAGAGTCCTTCAAGTCAACAACCACTTCTGCTATGTTATGTGCTTGTCATTACCCACAGAATAAAACAAATTGAATAAGCTACATCATCGCGTGCTTGCTGTCCTGTTGCCTTCAGAGGGAAGTACTAGGCAGTTACACCAGCAAATGGACACACACAAATTGGAGGAAACAGTGGGTTAAGTTACATGATCATGTTTCGTCTCTCATTCCCTGACTGTTTCCTCATGTCACCTCATGTCTTATGTTCCCTTTATTTTGCTCAGTTACGTAAGGTAAGTTAAGTTATTCAACCGATAGCGTTGACTAAGCACAAAGGGGTTTGGTTAAGTTTTTTTTACATGAACTTGTAATATGTACTTTTTTGTAAAAAATTTTTTGTCAGATTTAGATAAATGGCAGTTACACAGTGTTATAAATGTGCTTTCATCAGGTGTTTTTTCCGATGTGTCAATGCATCATGGGGGAGATTTTATTTTATTTGATCCTTCTGCTGGCTTTGAAGTGAAGGGGGAGTATCAGGATCATGGGAGTGTTTCCTATCTCTACTTCTTTATATCAAGAAGTCTTCATTTTCTGACATATTGTTTTATTCCCTATCCACACTTACTCTGCAGCAATAACTAGCTAGGAAACTAGTTAGGGGGGAAAAAACTAGCTAGGAGAGAGCGAGAGAGCAAGAAAGAGAACAGACACAGAGAGCATCGGCTCTTGAGTTCTGCAAAAATATAAAATTTAGAGTAGGATAAATGTAGATAAACTTTTTAAATAATTCGCATGGACTTATACAGGATACTAACCTCAACATCAAAACCTTCATTCCAAATCACAATTCTCTACTGCTTTATATCAAGTCTTTGCATTTTCTACCATATTGTTTTGTTCCCTATCCACACTTACACTGCAGCAATATATTGTAAGTTAAAGACTAAACCAAGGTTCTCCAAGCTCTGGTCCTGGAGAACTCCTGTGCGTTATGCTTTTGCTCCAGCCCATCACTAACACACATCAAAAGAATGATGGTCTTATTAAGTCTGGTCTATGATTAGCTGAATCAAGTGTGTTACTGCAACATCTGGAAAGAAAACCTACATCATTGAATTCCTTTTCAAGATCAGAGTTGGATACCCCTGGCCTACACACTGTTAACACTGTCTTACATCTGACTGGTGATGCCCAGAAGCTGAGAAAGAGAACAGTATGTCTGAAGATCAACATGGCCTGGAAGATTCCATATCTTGTCGTTACTAAGGATTAAAGCATTACTTTTGTTTGACTGCTTGAGTTAGACCAGAGTTGATGTATTTCCCATTTAAAAGTTAACACTATATTGCCCTTTCTAGAGCTTTCGACAAAGAAATTAGGTATTTTAATTTTATTTAAAGGTTTTACATTTTTATTTAGGCTAAACTTTTTACCTTCTTTATTTGGGATGTTGGAGGTATAGACTGTGTTTTGTGAAACAGGTTTGTGTAGTTTTTGTTATTGTAAATAAATGCAATATTAGTCAACATAATACAATTGTTGGCTTTAAATGTATATTTGTAGTGTCAACTGCATCAAGTACAGTAGGCCGATGACTTAAATGTTATAACTTGATTGACAGACTTGATATGACGTATGAACCTTTAAAGAGCACATTGTGAATCCACAAGCTCTTACAGTATATAATGCTGCTCAACATGTAGGTGATGTTTTTTTTATCTGTTTTTTAAGTTTAATTAATCAAACTCTGAAGGTTCAAAATCTAAATCAACATCAAATGTATTTATAAAGCCCTTCTGAAATCAGCCGTCACAAAGTGCCCTACAGAAACCCAGCCTAAATCCCCAAACAGCAAGCAATGCAGGTGTAGAAGCACGGTGGCTAGGAAAATCTCCCTAGAAAGGCCAGAACATAGGAAGAAACCTAGCGAGGAACCAGGCTATGAGGGGTTCTACTGTAGCCTACTGTTACATTTAGTAATAGTGTGTGGAACAAAAGCTGTTTTCATGGTGACGGCGATGAGCAACCTTCATTTAAAGATAAATTATAATGTATAATACAATGATTCAATACGGGATCAAATGCTTACTTTGAGATGTTAGGATGTGTCAACAAAACAAATATGAAACGGCGAGTGATGGGCTGTATTAAGTTGGGTCGAAGCATTTGACACAGCATGTATCCCAGATGTGTCTGAATGTGTTCATTGAGTCTGAAAAAAGGTGGTCCGTTTCTTGGTGTGTCCAGCTGTGTGTTTTTGTGTGTGTGTGTGTGTGTGTGTGTGTGTGTGGTGTACCTGCAGTATACAGCTGGTGATGTCTGAGGCTATCTTGGCATGGGGGGTGTCTTCGTCTTTGCCCTGGGGGGTGAGGTTATGTTCCAGACAGGACTCCCACAGACCCACTAGCGCCCCCCCATGGCGCTCGATGGACCGTGTCTCCCTGATCGCCGTGGTGATGCGCGTGATGCAAATCTCCACCACCGCCTGGTCATTGTCATTGGTCAGGTAGTCCTGCAGCCAGCCAATCAGAGGGGAAATGAGTCCGAAACAGCCAATCAGGATCAAGAAACAATGAGAAAAGAGCATGTTTGTTTTTAATATATAGTTTCAAATGCAGTCAACCTGAAAGCTGTCTAACACAGATCCAAATCTCAAGGCTGCAATAGCTTTTGCTCTTAGTTTTCCCTTGACACTCAAAGGAAAAATACTTTTTCCATCGTATCAGATCTGTTTCCCGGGAACAGTCACAAGAGACACACCTGCCATAAGCATTGTGAATGTGTGTGTGTGTGTGTGTGTGTGTTTGTCTACGCATGGCTGTGCATATGTGCATGTTTGTGTGCATGCATGGGCAACTTACAAGAGACCAATAGATAGCTTTGACCTCCTCTAGTACTTCAAAGAGACCGTCATGTATTTGTGTGTGCATGGATGGGTATGTAGGGGTACTCACAGGAGAGCAGGAGATAGCCTTGATTTCTTCCAGGGCCTGTGAGAGACAGTCCTCTATCTCAGAGTCTTCCAGGGAGAAGAGGTCTCCAGCCCGGGACAAGTCCCTCTGGCCCAGTACCAGGCCAAACAGCTGGTGCATGGTGTCTCTGCTTCACTCTGGCCTGCTTCGGGCCCACCTCAGCCTGGTCTGGTCCACGTCAGGCTTGCTTAGGTCCGGTTTAACCCACACTCACTCTGGGCCAACCTGGGGCCAGAAGTTGCTATGGAGACAGGGCATGGTCCCTGAAGGTGGTGGGGTGATGAACTCGTACACATCACCCTATTTGGCCCTGAGAAAGAGGGACAAAAATGGAGACAAATTTGACTCCAATAACTACCGGGGGATATGCGTCAATAGCAACCTTGGGAAAATCCTCTGCATTATCATTATCAGCAGACTCGTACATTTTCTCAGTGATAACAATGTACTGAGCAAATGTCAAATTGGCTTTTTACCAAATTACAGTACGACAGACCACATATTCACCCTGCTGTCACCATCGGTGTGAGAAACGGACCAAGGCGCAACGTGCATGTGGTTCCACATATTTTAATATATATACTGGAACATACAAAACAATAAAGCGACCACTGATCGGACATGCGCAGCGCACACAGGCACTAACCAAAACAATAACCCACAAAGGCTGGTGGGGAAGGGAACAAACTAAATAGGATTCCCAATTAGAGGCAACGACTAACAGCTGTCTCTAATTGGGAACCAACACAAAACCCAACATAGAAAACACAAACAGAACAAAAACCCCCCTGGTCATGTCCTGGCCCAAAACCCCATAGATAACCGCAACCAACAGTCAATGGGGGGGTTCGGGTGGGCCTTCTTTGTCGGTGGCGGCTCCGGTGCGGGCTGTACCGGCCCGAGAAGACGCACTGGAGGCCCGGTGCGTGGAGCAGGAACAGTACGTACTAGGCTGGGACGACACCCTGGAGGTCTGGTGCGTGGAGCAGGATCAGGACGTACTGGGCTGGGACGACACCTGGAGAGGCGCACTGCAGGTCTGGTGCGTGGAGCTGGCACTGGACGTACCGGGCTGGTCTCACGCACCTCTGGGCGAGAGCAGGGAGCTGGCACTGGATGCACCGGGCTGGAGAGGCGCACTGCAGGTCTGGTGCGTGGAGCTGGCACTGGACGCACCGAGCTGGTCTCACGCACCTCTGGGCGAGTGCGGGGTGCTGGCACTGGACGCACCAAGCTGGGGATGCGCACTGGACGCCTGGTACGTGGATCTGGCACTGAACGTACCGGGCTGGTCTCATACACCTTTGGACGAGTGCGGGGAGCTGGTACTGGACGTACTGGGCTGGGCAGACGCTCATCTCGGCGCCTGCGTTGCAGCTCCTGACGTGCCACAACCTCTCTCTCATATCCCAGCCTAAACTCCTTTACACTCCTCCATTCAGGCTGTGGCTCTGGCCTGGTTTCGGCCCTTCGCCCCATGTGCACCCCCAAAAAAAATCTTGGGACTGCTGTGTCCTTGGACCCCGGCATCCTGGCTGCTCCTTCTCTTTCCTCGGCGAGTGCCGCCACGGAAGGGTCTCACAACCCCCCATGATCTCTTCCCAGGTCCAGAACACCTTCTCCTGGGCACGCTGCTTGGTCCTTTGGTGGTGGGTTATTCTGTCTGTTAGTGCATGTGTTTGTGCACTACGTGTATGTCCGATCTGTTTTGTTCTTTGTTTGTTTTTGAAGTTTCACTGTATTAAAGATGTGGAACTCAACCCACGCTGCGCTTTGGTCCAGTTATTCCTCAGATCGTGACACCTGCACACCCTAATTGACAAACACCCTAATTGACAAACAAAGTCTTCTCTTGCTTTGTTGAGTTCAAAAAATCTTTTGACACAATTTGGCATGAGGGTCTGCTATACAAATTGATGGAAAGTGGAGTTGGTTGAAAAACATACGACTTTATAAAATCCATGTACACAACAAGTGTGCGGTTAAAATTGGCAAAAAACAGACATACCTCACCCTACTAGAATCTGAAGTCAAATGTCTACTGTTTGCTGATGATCTGGTGCTTCTGTCACCAACCAAGGAGGGCCTACAGCAGCACCTAGATCTTCTGCATGGATTCTGTCAGACCTGGGCCCTGACAGTAAATCTCAGTAAGACAAAAATAATGGTGTTCCAAAAAAGGTCCAGTTGCCAGGACCACAAATACAAATTCCATCTAGTCACCGTTGCCCAAGAGAACACAAAAAAACTATACATACCTCGGCCTAAACATGAACGCCACAGGTAACTTCCACAAAGCTGTGAACGAGCTGAGAGACAAGGCAAGAAGGGCCTTCTAGGGCCTACTATGCCATCAAAAGGAACATAAAATTTGACATACCAATTAAGATCTGGCAAAAAATACTTGAATCAGTTACAGAACCCATTGCCCTTCATGGTTGTGAGGTCTGGGGTCCGCTTACCAACCAATAATTCACAAAATGGGACAAACACCAAATTAAGACTCTGCATGCAGAATTCTGCTAAAATATCCTCTGTGTACAACATACAACACCAAATAATGCATGCAGAGCAGAAGTAGGCCGATTCCCGCTAATCAAAATCCAGAAAAGAGACATTAAATTCTACAACCACCTAAAATGAAGCCATTCCCAAACCTTCCATAACAAAGCCATCACCTACAGAGAGATGAACCTGGAGAAGAGTCCCCTAAGCAAGCTGGTCCTGGGGCTCTGTTCACAAACACAAGCAGACCACACAGAGCCCAAGGACAATAACACAGTTAGACCCAACCAAATCATGAGAAAACAAAAAGAGAATTACTTGACACATTGGAAAGAATTGAGCAAACCAGAATACTACCTGGCCCTAAACAGACCGTACACATTGGCAGAATACCTGACCACTGTGACTGACCCAAACTTAAGGAAAGCTCTGACTATGTACAGACTCAGTGAGCATTGCCTTGCTATTGAGAAAGGCCGCCATAGGCAGACCTGGCTCTCAAGAGAAGAAAGGCTATGTGCACACTGCCCACAAAATGAGGAGGAAACTGAGCTGCACTTCCTAACCTCCTGCCAAATGTATGACCATATTAGAGACACATATTTCCCTCAGATTACAAAGACCCACAAAGAATGCGAAAAACAAACTTTTGATAAACTCTCATATCTACTGGGTGAAATACCAGAGAGGAGAGGAGAGAGAGAGGAGAGGAGAGGAGAGGGAGAGAGAGAGAGAGAGAGAGAGAGAGAGAGAGAGAGAGAGAGAGAGAGAGAGAGAGAGAGAGAGAGAGAGAGAGAGAGAGAGAGAGAGAGAGAGAGAGAGAGAGAGAGAGAGAGAGAGAGAGAGAGAGAGAGAGAGAGAGAGAGCAAGAGAGAGAGAGAGGGAGAGGGAGAGGGTTAGTAATGAGTTTTTAGAGTTTCTGCGTCTACTGTTGTAATACAGTGTGGGGAGAACCATCACTCTAGTGTAGGCGTTATCCTCTACTCACATCTCTCCTCTCCTCTGTAGTTCTACAGGTGTAGTTAATGAAGTTACACTCATCACAAATTAACTTCCCACCACACTAATATGTGACACATTAAGGGGCACTCCACTCACAGCTGTACACTGCTGGCCAAGGACAAACACCACCACATATCAGCACAGTAGAGGAGACGGCTACATGAATGAATGTGTTGGGAGGCTCCCAGGACCTGTGAGATTCCTAATTTAAAATGTTAACCATTTTACCCCCCTTACCTGGGCTCCTCCGGCCCTTTCAGGAAATATTAACACTCAGAGAGGCACAAGTGGGGGGTATCCATACTCAGCTGTATTGTACACACAGGGGTCAGGGACGATGGATTATTGATTATTCAGACTGTGCGTTAATAGACACGGACACAAGAGCACACGCAAACAGTTATATAAATTTATTTTTTTTGGCACAATTTCTGAAATTCTCTATTGAGTGTTTTACTATAGTGAATAGTAAAGGGGGATGAGACTACAGTTCACCATCAAATCCAATTCCTGCCCACAGAGTCCATGAAAACACAGCGCCGGGATACGGAGGCGGGAATGCTCATTGGCCTATGCCAGTTCTGAATACAAACACCCAAACAGCCATCAATACAGAGGGAGGTGTTGGCTTTACCTCCCCTGGCAGTAAGGATGGGGCGGGATACATAGATATTTCACTGTGACACTGACACCATTACAGTACCATTAATCAAAGTGTCATTTATCAGAGAGAGAGAGAGAGAGAGAGAGAGAGAGAGAGAGAGAGAGAGAGAGAGAGAGAGAAAGAGAGAGAGAGAAAGAGAAACAGAGAATTTAACAAAAAAACTGAGCAAACTAGAATGCTATTTGGCCCTGAACAGAGAGTACACAGTGACAGAATACCTGACCACTGTTACTGACCCAAAATGAAGGAAATCTTTGACTATGTACAAACTCAGTGACCATTGCTATTGAGAGGCCGCCGAAGGCAGACCTGGCTCTCAAGAGAAGACAAGCTATGTGAACACTGCCCACCGAATGAGGTGGAAACCGCTGCACTTCCTAACCTCCTGCCAAATGTATTTCCTTCAGATTACACAGACCAACAAAGAATTTGAAAACAAATCAAATTTTTATAAACTCCCATATCTACTGGGTGAAATACCACAATGTGCCATCACAGCAGCAAGATTAATGACCTGTTGCCAGAAGAAAAGGACAACCAGTGATAAGCAAACACCATTTTAAATACAACTCATATTGATATTTATTTATTTTCCCTTTTGTACTTCAACACATTGTTACAACACGGTACATCGCCATAATATGACATTTCAAATGTTTCTATTCCTTTGAAACTTTTGTGAGTGTAATGCTTACTGTTAATTTTGGACTTTTATTATCTATTTCACTTGTGTTGGCAACGTAAACATATGTTTCCCATGCCAATAAATTAATTGAATTGAAAATTGAGAGAGACATACAAACAGACAGAGAGAGACAGAGAGAGACGGAGGGAAAGAGGGAGAGACAGAGGGACATAAAGAGAGAGAGAGACAGAGGGACATAAAGAGAGAGAGAGAGAGAGAGAGAGAGAGAGAGAGAGAGAGAGAGAGAGAGAGAGAGAGAGAGAGAGAGAGAGAGAGAGAGAGAGAGAGAGAGAGAGAGAGAGAGAGAGAGAGAGAGAGAGAGAGAGAGAGAGAGAGAGAGAGAGAGACAGA
>QNTS01002286.1:0-17807 GCA_003317085.1 Hucho hucho | reverse complement strand
AATGTTCTGCTTCTTGCTGTCTACTCTACCGTAAGTTTTAATGTTCTGCTTCTTGCTGTCTACTCTACCGTAAGTTTTAATGTTCTGCTTCTTGCTGTCTACTCTACCGTAAGTTTTAATGTTCTGCTTCTTGCTGTCTACTCTACCGTAAGTTTTAATGTTCTGCTTCTTGCTGTCTACTCTACCGTAAGTTTTAATGTTCTGCTTCTTGCTGTCTACTCTACCGTACGTTGTTCACCACTGCGTTAGGAAGGCCTTCTCTAAGGGAAAAGTAGTTTGTATTTATAATACAAACGAAAATAGCTGATCACAGATATTGTAATCAACAGCTGCGATCTCAAATGTATCTGGCATTTGGTGTTATGAAGATACTCATGACAGATTTTACAATATTACATTTAACCTTTGTTTAACTAGGCAAGTCAGTTAAGATCAAATTCTTATTTACAATGATGGCCTACCCGGGCCAAACCCGGACGACACTGGGCCAATTGTGCCCCATCCTATGGCACTCCCAATCACGGCTGGTTGTGATACAGCCTGGAATCGAACCAGGGTCTGTAGTGACGCCTCTAGCACTGAGATGCAGTACCTTAGACTGCTGGGCCACTTGGGAGCCCATAAAAGATCAAATAAGATCAAGAAAGTCTGTTTATCAGGTTCTGAGAGACATCTAATCTAAGTATCTGTTTACATCACACCAGTTTCTCCTTTTCTTTCCCATTCTCTCTGCCTCCATTGTATCTTTTGTTCTCTCTCTTTCTCCCCCCCAGCCAAATCTATGAGGCCTATCGCAATGGTAAAGTGGAGGAGGCCATGTCTTTTGGCTTTCTGCTCTTCCTCTTCAGTGGGGACCTCAGCAGTCTAGTAGGCTGCGTCCTGACCAGCCAGCTGCCCATCCAGGTATCTATCAACAGGCACGACTTCAACTTGCTCTTGTATGTAAAGTATGAATATGGGATGAGGCATTGCCATAGCATTCTCTGCCCAGACATGCCCAGACATGCCCTGATGCACTGTATCACAGCTGCATTGAAGCATCTTTTTAAAACATTCAGCATTTTGTTTAATCTGGTTTGTGACTGGAGTTAGTCAGTTACATTTTATCCCAAATGCATGTTTTCCTTAACCTTTCCCTGACCCTTACCTATGCCTACCTGCAGAGGGTGCCACTGTCATCAAATTATATCTGATTGTTCTCTCTTCTCTCTCTCTCTCTGTCTCTCTCTCTCTGTCTCTCTCTCTGTCTCAGATTGTGACAGTAGTGTTCTACATCTTCACTGATCTCCTTCTCATCTCCCAGTTCCTCTACTACAAGATCAAGAACAACTCATCTAAAAGTAAGGCCAGCCAGATCGTATTACACTGTCCACCCAATATGGAAACACATTAGAATACCATGGTTGTGTATGTGTCAGAATCAGCGTTGTTCCTTGTGTTGTAGTTAGTGTGCTGTAGGTTCATATTTCCATCCAGTCTGTGTTAGGTTTGAGAATATGTTTCTTTGCTAATTGTTAGGTTTGAGAATATGTTTCTTTGCTACACAGGAATATGTTTGAGCTAAGGCTGATAAATTGTGGAACAATACAGTGAATTGTGCAAACACCTGGTGTCTGGCTAAGGGGCTGTGTTTAGCCTTGGGAGATAACAGTATGTTGAGCTAGGAACACATGAATAGAAAGATGTTGCAAACAAGCAGTTTCTAGGTTGGGACACAAAAAAGGAGCTGAACTTTTGGCCTCAGTATCTAGGGGTGAGCGCATAGATAATCTGCACAGCAACAACGCCTGAAAGCTGAAGCGCCTGGGGGCTGGGACCAGCTTGTGCACCTACGATAGACTGGGCAAGTCTAAAACCACGCCCAGTCTCTACTCTGACAGGCCAGCTCAGAAGCGGAGCTACTTCTGTCAGAGTATTAAAAGAAGGTATTGTAAGGCGCTAGTCAGTTCCCTGTTTGCCCTGCGTGGTGTTACAGTGAACCCGTATATACGAAGATTGCACTTACCACATATTTTGCTTAGCTAAATAAAACTAACATATTAGACAATTTATGACTCAGGTCCATATTTTATTCTTACATCAGATTTGAACTACGCACCCTAACATCTGTGTACTCACTAATATGCCTAATTGATTCCCTATTGACAATGTATGCCCTATTGACAATGCTAACAGCTATGCCCAGTTATCCATGCCTAATGTGTATGACATGACTGTGTGTGTGTTTTCAAGTGAAATTGCCAGTTGATGACTGACAAATTCTCAGTGTATATCTCCTTTGTTAGTCCAGTTTGCAGCCGAGGGCTGGAAAACAAAAGGAAGACATTGGATTACTTAACAGTACATCTACACAAGTGTGTGTGTTGTGTGAGGGTGGGTGTGTGTTGTGTGTATCTGTCAATGTCAATAAAGACAGAGTGACCGATTGAGGGACAGAAAGAGAGAGGGAGGTCTTGCCACACCTGTACAAGCCCTTCCCTACTTTCTCCATAGCTCAGGTATCTCACAGGTGTGTCTGAAACAGGTCACCTCTACAAACCAGGAGGGGCAGCAACACTGTGTGTGTGACCCATGTGTGTCTCTCTTCCCCCAGAGCACCCCACATTGAAGTGGTTGTGTTTCCTGTGGTGCGGAGCTTCCACTGTGGGCCTCCTTATCCTCCCCAAGTTCATCACTGACAACAACCCCTCTGCCAACGCTCAGGTGACGTGTGAGATAGAGACTCTGGACTGACTCTCTCTCTCTGACTCTCTCTCTCTGACTCTCTCTCTCTGACTCTCTCTCTCTGACTCTCTCTCTGTCTCTTTCTCTCTCTCTCTGTCTCTCTCTGACTCTCTCTCTCTGCCTCTCTCTTCAGAGTGCCTCTAACAGCGTGGAGATCTCTGGTTATGCCTGTGGATACCTGGCCTCCATATTCTACCTCTCCTCTCGTTTTCCACAGCTGTACAAAAATGTGAGCGACAGTATATGGGTGATTATTTGCGGGGAGGTGTGGTAAGATGTGACAGGATGGCAGGGTTAGGGGACATGAGGAGGAGGGGAAGAAAGGCTCAAAGTAGGTGGGGCCAAAATAGAAGAGACGAATGAGGAACACATGCTGTTGTTTAATTTATTTAATGAGAACCAGGCGTGAGAGACAATGGTGTTTTTGTTCTGAGTGATGTCACAGCATCTGGACTGGTGGCTCCTGCTGAGAACTCACTGTCTCACTCCCAATGTGATAACAGTTCCTAGGGATAGGGGAGAGCACAGCGCACACACACACACACACACACACGTTTTGGTATAGTGAGAGTCTGTGTGAGCATGCAAGACTTACCAACAACAAATCATGCATACTAACACATTGTCAAACATGAAAATATGTTAGGAATTAATATTATTTTGGAACATAATAAAATAAAATAAAAAGTGGGTAAAATGAAGAAGTAATAGAATGGGGTTGAATAATTATCCTAAGTAACATGTTTTGAATATCCTAAGGCTAAAATCTTCTTTGGTTTTAAGGTTTAGGTGGTAACATCTCCCTGTCTGTCTCCAGTTTAAGCGGCAGTCTACAGAGGGCACGTCGTACATGCTGTTTGCCCTGGCCATGATGGGCAACGGGACCTACGGGCTCAGTGTCATTGTGGTTCTACCAGCTCTGGCCGGCTCCAAACAGACCTTCATCCTCAAACATCTGGCCTGGCTCATCGGCAGCCTGGGAGTCCTCCTCCTAGACTTCTTTGTATCCTATCTTTTTCTCAGAGATCATCATTTCACTATAAAAGGGATAAGGATAAAGAAGGGAAGGTGTTATTTTTGTCTCTGTTGTTTTAAGTGTTGGGATTTTGTTGACTTGTTGTGGTGTTGTTTGTGAATGAGCCTTAACTCTCCCAGGTCACCGCCCAGTTCGTCATCTATAGGAAGAACCGCTCCGCTAAAACCAGCAAGAAGCTGAACGTTCCTGAAGTAGAACCTCTGCTCTGTGAAGAGGAGGAGCTGTTCACGTTCTAGAGTGAGAACATTATGGAAGTTCTAGAGTGAGAACACATGATTGAAGTTCTAGAGTGAGAACAATAAGATAATTCTAGAAATCCTCTCCATAATCAATCAATCAAATGTATTTATAAAGCCCTTTTTACATCTGCAGATGTCACAAAGTGATATATAGAAACCCAGCCTAAAACCCCAAACAGCAAGCAATGCAGATGTAGTAGCACGGTGGCTAGGAAAAAACTGCCTGTTGACTGGAGACCTAGAATAATCCGACAGATGTGATCGTACACCAATGTTCCCTCCGTTGAAGTACAGGTGAATTAAAGGGGGTGTCTTATGTTTGAGGAATGTAATCTCAGTAGAACTATTCTCTCTCTCTTTGTAAGGGGGGGGGGGGGGTTAATGTGATCTATTCACTAAGCTATTTCCTAGTACACTACAGGCCTATTGGCTGTCTCAGTGTCTCACATTGCTCTAGTCTAGTTTGTCAACGGTTAGAGCTCCTGGATAAGATATGCAATACACTTTGAACTGTTCACGCAGCGTTGTCATCTAGGTAAACAATAGGGGACCACAACAGTGGTTGTTTCTGTATGTAGGATTAAAAATGTCATACATTGTACCAACAGTAATGTATCACATTGACTATTGATGTGCCACAAAGTAGTGGGCTGCACCCACAGTAATGTATTTTACACTTGTGGTGAATTTGTTATAGTTTACCCTGGTTTTGTTCTATGAGCAGATTCTGTCGTAATTGAATCCCTGTATAAGTTCTAGTTGGTAAATTGCTTGGAGTGTTACACAGTGTTTTACATTGTGAAGATGCAGTGGGTTATGCCTTATCTCCTGTGCCTTGTATCTACATCTATTCATGTGTTGCTGCAGTGGAGGTCTGAAGGCTGTTTAACGTGTTCAGGCTGCTGCTTTTAAAACCAACAGTTCTTTGGCTGAAATCTAACCGTTTTAACTGAACAGCCTCTTTTCCTTATCTCCTCTCCTTATGTTATGACCCAGTCATTTTACTGTGTGTCCACAAAGAAAGGAAGGAGGGTTTTTACAGTATTGAGTCACAGCCTTGAGCGTTGAGTTCACCCCTTATTGTGGAGTTGTGTCCAGAGGTGTATTCACGAGGAACAAAATGGGGAGGGGCCTACCTGAATTTGTCCAATAGAAACTCTCATTGAAAAATGTTTTTGTTTAGAGTAAGCGTTTTGAAACGGAAAACGTTTATTCTAAACGGAAAACGTGTGTGACTAATGAATACACCCCAGTCTTCTATCTGTGTAGTCACATGTTCAGAAAGCGGAGGATCAAGGTTGTGTGGGAACTGGGACCGTTTTATAAGTTGATGTGCCATAACTTGGTAACATGGAGTCATGATGAGGGAATAGAACTACTAGAGACCAATGATTCGTTACGTTTTTGTACAGGTCACATCACTGTTGTTAGTGTGTCATGGATGTGATTGGTTGATTGACAGCACAGATTTCTCTACCTCGTCTTTCAGTGAGGGGGTTTGTTTATCTGGCCCAGGTTACCCCGGTGGGAGGAGTTTGAACAGGGTGAAAAGTGATTGTATTCATTTTGGAACCATTCTGGAACCGGGCTGCCTCCTGGGTATGAGCCAGTGCCCCACTGGTCTCCGGCTCAAAACAAAAGTGACGTAATTAAGCACATGGAAAGATAAGTAGGATTCTGTTTTCACATGCTAAAGTGATTGCTTTTGATTTTGTTTTAAACTTTCTGCCTTCTCAATGAAAACAAGTTTGACAATTCAAGCATTTTATTTGATGGAAAATAGATGTATGTTTCTGGACGATGCACCCATGCTGCCTTGTTGGCATGTCCGAGCGGCTCAGATTACTGCATCCCCGCTATTTCACCCAATGACGTGACGAGCCATTGCCCGGTTTAACCTGGGCCAGTGTAATATAATTCCCTCAGTGTCATAGGAGTCGGCCCTGGTGAAAATGTAAATATGAAACTAGTTAAGTGTTGTACAGATATATAAAGGAGTGCTTTGTGTTTTATTTTTTTGGAGCGCAAACATGACAAAACATGTGACTAAGTATTTATTGGTAGAGAGAGTCTAGAGTTACAGCTGGGCTTTAATAAGCACAGTTGTGATTGGTGGACTTTCCATGTGTAAAATAAGGAGTATTTCTATTATTACGTGACGTATTGAAAAAGCTCCAAATGTGGTCTTAGGAAAAATAGCTGTTTGCAAAATGGCTGCCCAGCAAATGATTGTGGCCATGGTCATGAAACGTCAGGAAAGCCATGAACAAAGATAAATTATACGGTATTTTCTCTGTGAACAAAGATAAATTATACGTATTTTCTCTGTGAACAAAGATAAATTATACGTATTTTCTCTGTGAACAAAGATAAATTATACGTATTTTCTCTGTGATAAACCTGTAGATAGTTGCAGATTTTGTTGATTATTTTAAAGGTAGTTATCGGTTGTTTCAGACACATTTGTTTTGCCTTTCTCTTGATAAATGAAGTTTCATTCTGGTTTGCTCAAAGCCTGGCATCTCTTCAATGTGTTTTCTATAGACATCCAAACCATAGAATAGTGGGATATTTATTTACAGTCTCAAGAAAAAGGAAAATGTATGAAATAATTTTTACTTGAATAATGACACTGTATTTGCTCTTTTAAGATACACATGTATTTATACTTAAGATAACATGGTATTGTATTTTCCTTATGCTTGAGCCTCTTTAGCCTATACGCTACTTGCAATATTTATCTCATTGACGATAATGTCCCAGTATCTCAGCTTTTGTAGTTCATTGTACACAAGTTAAGCATTCCAATATGATGCTTATGTAACAAACAGACATCTCAATAAAGTCCGAATTATATCCAATGTGTGTGTATATAATTTTTTTTGAGGCAAGTTAACAAACATGCTGTAGTATATGGCAGGCATACAGTTTCAGCAAATATGTATTACAGCTACAGTCATTTAAATATCTATAAACTATAAATATGGTTTACAAACTGCTTATAAATCCTTTGTCGTCCTATACCTTCTATAATAGCCTTTGATGAATTGGTGGTTAGGTTCAATGGAATGCACAGTCTCTGCAACATATCATGTACATTTTGTAATTGAAATATTCTACTTCATACAGTATGCTTTTTTTTAATTTAATGTTTTTTTATATATATATTTTTCTATAAATGTAACCTTTATTTAACTAGGCAAGTCAGTTAAGAACAAATTCTTATTTACAATGACGGCCAAAACCGGACGACGCTAGGCCGATAGTGCGCCGCCCTATGGGACCCCGGATCAGCGGCGGATGTGATGCAGCCTGGATGTACATCCCAACGATCAGGCAACTACACCTTTTAGACGCGAGGGGACGAGCTCAGGGTTTCCAACATCTACTGTACTACATTTTCTCATATCAAAGACACTGCAGTGTGAAGAACGGCTAAAACTGCTTATCCAATAGAAATCCCCGATCGCGTTTGTATGCAAATGTCATGGCGACGATGTCTTCGGGTCGTGGTCTCACGCCGAACTGCGCATGTGTAAAGGCTGTCAACTCAAAGCCATTCATTCGATATAAAGTTGTTTTTGACGATAATGAAAACGTGTCAGTTTGTCACTTTCTCGAGGTTGGAGTAAGAACATGTTCAACTACTTAAGACTGTCTCGAATCTAGGTTCTGCCTTTATATTTCTAGGAAATGAATAACTTAAGGGATACGTTTTCACTTCTCTCATTAACTTCCCAACCCCGGGGCTGGTCTGTTTCGCAAGCATTCCGGGAAAAATAGCGATGTTGCGCCTCTGGGTTTAGAAACTCGGTGCTCATATCCTCAACCCCCCGTCTGTCCCGTCCCGTCCCCCCGTCTCCCCCCACCCAGTTCCGTTGAGGGCGGGTAGTTTGGGATTTCAACCGGGAAGGACTTCCTTCGTATTTGCTGTTGGATGGAAGCTGCGCTGCGTAGCTGACGCGTAACTATTGAAAGTGTTGTAGGCCTCGTAAAGATCGGGATTTTAATTTCTATTGACAGGGATTGACAAACTCTGAACGCGTTACAATGGGAATCTGTTACACAGTGTCTGGTTTTGTTTCCGAATAGAGTGAGCATTGCTTCTACATTAAGCACAATGACAAATTCTGCTTCTCATGAAATATCGGAGAGAGTTTGTTGTATGTAGTGTTGTCTAACGAAAATCCAAGGAAAAGTAAAAACAAACTGGGATTCCTTCGTGCATGTGGCTATACCGTGTTGTGGGCCATAATGAATCCAACATCTTCACTAAACTTGCCTCAACTCTAAAGTGTTTCTGCTCCCTCTGATTAATAATGCTTGGGGACGACTGAGGTGAGAAGGGGCTTGAGGTAGCTAATAGTAGAAAGTTGAGACGAAGTTTGAAACAGAAGTGACCCGACGATTGCTTGTCCAGGCGGCGGGGAGGGGAGCGATTCAATCATGGGGAACGGAGTGTGTTCTCGGAGGCAGCGGAGAATCTTCCAGTCTCTCCTTCTCATCACAGTGGGTTTCGGGATGATTTACGGGGGGATGATATCGTATGAGATGCACAATCAGTTGAAGAGGACTGAGGCGATGGCTGTGAAGTACCAGCAGCATCAAGAGTCGCTCTCAGCGCAGCTTCAAGGTAAATATCTGCCTGAACAGAGGGTTGAAGAAATAAGGAAAGGAAGGCGAGAGGGAGGAGTTCGAATGGGTGACTTGTATTTTGTACTTTTATGACTTTATTTGCGTTCTTTCTTAGCGATATCTGATTTTACTAAAATAAACAAGTGTATCAGTTTTTTTTAAACAATGTTGCGAGTGTCGAAACCTTTTCTTGATAAAGGATTTATGGCTGCAAAGTCGGACACACACCTGTTGGCCTCAGTGTCCGGAGGCATGGTCTGCACCTCTGGAAACCTGACTTGTCAGACAGGCCACTAGGCTGGCATGCTAAACTCATAGGTCACTCCCTCTACAGCTGCTTTCTCTATATACGCCCTGGCCTTTACATAACGAAACCACCAATTTTATGTTCTGTTGTACAATTGTTCAACACGAACACTTCAATTTTCATATACTTTGTTATATCACCTAGGTTAGGCTACACACGTGGTGGTTGTTCCAGGTTTGAAATGTACTGTATGCTCAGATGGACAGTCATGTAAGAATACATGGACCCACTTCAAATGGATTGGATAGCGCTTCACTCAAATTCTGTCCGAGGTAACTCACTTCAGCCTACTCGCATTGTTGTGGTGTGCTGGTTTTGTTCCCCTCGCTTGTCATTTAATATCTACTCTCCACTGTTGATAGCGTTAATGTGACCTATATTTAGAGATGGGCTATAACACAGCCTGTGGGGGAATATCGATTCACAGTTTCCCCTTTTGACAACGGAGCAGCTGTTAACTGCCATACACTACTAAGGCTTTTGCTGGCCTTCACTCTGCCAACGACTCTGGTGGCCTGAGTTCCACTCAGTAGGCTAGTTACTGTATTTAAATGTTCTCTACTAGACAGTTAACAGACAGTCTCATGCAGAGTGAGAAGTCTAAGTTGCAATCAAATAGATTTATCAGTCAAATACACTGATCAAAAATCCACAAATGTGCTTACATCCTTGTTAGTGAGCATTTCTCATTTGGCAAGATAATCCATCCACCTGACAGGTTTGGCATATCAAGAAGCTGATTAAAACAGCATGATCATTACACAGGTGCACCTTGTGCCGGGGACAATATAAGGCCAATCTAAAATTATCAGTTTTGTCACACAACACAATGCCACAGATTGAAGTTTTGAGGGAGTGCGCAATTGGCACGCTGACTGTAGGAATGTCCACCAGAGATGTTGCCAGAGAATTGAATGTTAATTTCTCTACTATAAGCCGCCTCCAACGTCATTTTATAGAATTTGGTAGTACGTCCAACCGGCCTCACGACCACAGGCCACATCTAACCAAGCCAGCCTAGGACCTCCACATCCGGCTTCTTCACCTGCGGGATCATCTGATACCAGCCACCCGGACACCTGATGAAACTGTAGATTTGCACAACTGAAGAATTTCTGCACAAACTGTCAGAAACCATCTCAGGGAAGCTCATCTGCGTGCTTGTCGTCCTCACCAGGGTCTTGACCTGACTGCAGTTTGGCGTCGTAACCGACTTCAGTGGGAAAATGCTCACCTTCAATGGCCACTGGCATGCTGGAGAAGTGTAATCTTCATGGATTAATCCCAGTTTCAACTGTACCGGGCAGATAACAGACAGCTTGTTTGGCGATGTGTGGGCGAATGGTTTGCTGATGTGAACAGACTGCCCCATGGTGGGGTTATGGGACGGGTCCTTTTTTCGAGCTTGAGACCTGGGACACACGGTTGTTTGTTCCTGGTACAACAGGGGTTTCTCTGGGTTTGTTCCTGGTACAACAGGGGTTTCTCTGGGTTTGTTCCTGGTACAACAGGGGTTTCTCTGGGTTTGTTCCTGGTACAACAGGGGTTTCTCTGGGTTTGAACACTGTTCTAGACTTGATTCAATGCCTCCTTCCCTCTCCATCCTGCCTTGCCCCTTTACTCTCCTCCCTCAGCCTCTCTACCTCTCCCCTTCTCTCTACTTCTACTCTCCCTACCTCTCCCCTTCTCTCTACTTCTACTCTCCCTACCTCTCTTCTGTCTCCCAGTGGTGTGAGTTTTTGCTTCACAGTTTGTCTCTGTCCTGACTTCCCCTCACCTAATCAATCAGGCCCCGACTGGCTTGACTGAGAGAGATGCGTTGCCTAATCTAAAAGAGATCACTGGCACTGAGAAATGAACACAGTGGAGCTGTAAAGCTCAGACCACTCTCTCATGTCTTGGTCCCTGGTAAAGGCATGGTCCCAGTCTATGGGTATCTCGCAATAGTCTAACGTTTCTTCCTTTCCTCATTTCCTTTCCTTCACCCACACTAATCTGAGAAGTGGACAGGTGAAAGTACAGGTAGGCCTCCTTCCACTCCCCTTGTGTCCAAATCAGTGCCGATAATGGTAATGAGATGTAGCCTACCCAGAATATATGTTGTGGAATTTAGCCCTAGCGTTAAAGGGAGTTAGTAGCACTGCTGCACTGTGTAATAAATGCATACTTTAAACTTGTGATGTTGAATGCATGTACAATAGGCCTTTGTTAAGCTACCTATTGTAATAAAGTGGCGGCAAAGGCTCTCTGACGACGGCAAAGGCTCTCTGACGACGGCAAAGGCTCTCTGACGACGGCAAAGGCTCTCTGACGACGGCAAAGGCTCTCTGACGACGGCAAAGGCTCTCTGACGACGGCAAAGGCTCTCTGACGACAGCAAAGGCTCTCTGACGACAGCAAAGGCTCTCTGACGACAGCAAAGGCTCTCTGACGACAGCAAAGGCTCTCTGACACTTCTGTGCTGCTAAGATTTTCCAGGTTGTATTATAGGGACAACATGTTGGGTTGGCTATTTGCCTTTGGTTTTCATGATGTCACTCTACCCCTTTAAAGTCTGGAGAAACACTCTCTTATAGACAAAGATTAATAGTTTTTCTTAACTTTTTGGAAATAAAGCTTCTCCTCCCAACCGTGCCATTCTGCTTGTAAAATTATTACCAACTTTCCCCACTTTGGGATTTGAGAAGAGGTGGGGTTAGGTAAAGGTGAGAGGTACATCTCAGGGGCTGTGGAGTATCACACCTGACCATCATTCAGCGATGGCAATGCCAGAATACACACTCTGAACCAATACAGAACACCCTCACACATTCGTGTACACACACACACACACACACACACTATCCTCTATTTTGTGTGTGTGTGTGTTAAGTCTAAATGATTGTATCATAGACAGCTTTCTGTTTAGCTTCCAGTCCAGATGGCCCCGTGAGAACATCCCCTCACAGTAACTGTCTGTTTTCTCTCTTTCCCTCATCCTCCGCTCTGTTTTCTCTCTGTACCTCGTTCTCCTCTGTTTTCTCTCTCTCGACCTCGTTCTCCTCTCTGTTTTCTCTCTCGACCTCGTTCTCCTCTCTGTTTTCTCTCTCTCTACCTCGTCCTCCTCTCTGGTTTCTCTCTCTCTCTCTACCTCGTCCTCCTCTCTGGTTTCTCTCTCTCTCTCTACCTCGTCCTCCTCTCTGGTTTCTCTCTCTTTCTCAGTGGTGTATGAGCATCGCTCGCGGCTAGAGAAGTCTCTGCAGAAGGAACGTGTGGAGCACAAGAAGGCCAAAGAGGGTGAGAGAGAGCAGCCAACATTGTCTCAATTACTACATGAAGTACATCAATCCTCAATTATACACTCTTTACAACCGTGGTGATTCCATCATGTCTTCCCCTCCTTTCTCCAACAGATTATCTGGTGTATAAACTTGAAGCCCAACAGTCACTGAACAAGGAGAAGGTAGGCCTGAGTCCTCAGCTCTAGTACTAATGACAGAAAGAGATGCTGTTAAATTCAGCATTCATGTGCCCATCTGTTTTAGTAGGACTGTTAAATTATTCTGTCTGACTGCCAACATCTGTCCAGACTGAGCAACACTTGTATTCTAATGGTTTTATTAGGTCAGCAGAACTGATGTCCCTTCCTGCTGTGGGCTGAAATGCGTGTGGTGTGGTTGAGGTTGTTGATAATGTACTATTTAAAGGACGAGTAGAGACAGGGATTGTAAATGTTTGTCGTTTTGTTTGTTAAACAGCAGGACTCCAGCAACAAATTCAACTCTTTACATGGGCAGCACCAGATACTGAAGGTCTGTAAAATGCACACACACACACACACACACACACACACACACACTGACCCACCCTCTGTCCTTGTTGTTTTAGAAGCAACATGAGGACCTGAAGGAGCAGCACTATGGCCTGCAGGAGCAGCATCAGATTCAGGGAGAGGACCACGGCAAGGCCTTGGAGCAACACAAGGACCGCTTCGACAAACTACAGCAGACCAAAGAGATGGAAGTCTCCAAACTCAAAGGTGCACCCACACTCGGACGGACCCACACTCGGACGGACCCACACGCGGACGGACCCACACTCGGACGGACCCACACTCGGACGGACCCACACTCGGACGGACGGACCCACACTCGGACGGACGGACCCACACTCGGACGGACGGACCCACACTCGGACGGACGGACCCACACTCGGACGGACGGACCCACACGCGGACGGACACGGACCCACACTCGGACGGACACGGACCCACAGGCACCGACACGGACCCACAGGCGCCGACACGGACCCACAGGCGTCGACACGGACCCACGTACCCACCCGCGGACGGACGGACCCGCGGACGGAGACGGGCCCACCTGGGGACTGGGGCGGACCCACGGACGGATGGACCCACCCCCTCACGGACAGAGACGGACGGACGGACCGACCCACAGACCGATGGACCTACCCACCTGCCCACGGACCCACCCACCCACAGAGGGACGGACCCACCCACAGACGGAAATGGACGCACAGACCCACCCGCAGAAGGCGACGGACCCACCCACCCACAGACGGCGACCGACAGACCCACAGATGACGACCCACAGACGGCGACCGACAGACCCACAGACACAGAAAGACCCAGAGCCAGCCAGCCAGCGACAGCTAGCCAGGCAGGCAGAGACAGCCAGCGACAGCTAGCCAGGCAGGCAGAGACAGCCAGCGACAGCTAGCCAGGCAGGCAGAGACAGCCAGCGACAGCCAGCCAGGCAGGCAGAGACAGCCAGCGACAGCCAGCCTGGCAGGCAGAGACAGCCAGCGACAGCCAGCCTGGCAGGCAGAGACAGCCAGCGACAGCCAGCCTGGCAGGCAGAGACAGCCAGCGACAGCCAGCCTGGCAGGCAGAGACAGCCAGCGACAGCCAGCCTGGCAGGCAGAGACAGCCAGGCAGGCAGAGAGCCAGGCAGGCAGGCAGGCAGAGCCAGGCAGGCAGGCAGGCAGAGACAGCCAGGCAGGCAGGCAGGCAGGCAGCAAGGCAGAGACAGCCAGCCAGGCAGGCAGGCAGAGACAGCCAGCCAGGCAGGCAGGCAGGCAGAGACAGGCAGGCAGGCAGGCAGAGACAGCCAGCCAGCTAGGCAGGCAGGCAGGCAGAGACAGCCAGGCAGGCAGGCAGAGACAGCCAGGCAGGCAGGAGTGAATACTAGGTCTTTGTCTCCCTCTCCTGACTTGGAGCAGTGTTACAGTTTGGAATTGAGAAGGTGTGTGGCATAATAACATTGTAATAAATATGGTGTATGTCTTTATGTAATTACTGTAGAGAATGTGTATAATCTGCGAGAGGAGAATAAGCAGTTGAGGAAAGCTCACCAGGACATCCATGTCCAGTTGCAGGATGCACGGGTGAGTACTGGGAATAGTAGAGCTTGGTCTGAGTACAAGCTGGAATTGTTTATGTAAATGTGTAGATATCGAATATGGAAAAAGCAATCTTAAAGTCATTGGAAAGCTAGTAGGATCCATCACCATGTTGTTTTTTATCTTACTATATTATTATTATTATCATTGTTGTTGTTATTGTTGTTGTTAGTGTTGTTGTTATTGTTATTACAGATAGTACATAAGGACTTGAAGGCTGCCCATGATCAGCTTGCACTGACGCTAGAGGACCACAAGAGCGCGCTGGCCGCAGCTGAGGTTAGGGAGACACAGTGACTGTTCTTTCTAACATGCTGTCTAGGGACTATCCTGGTTTCTAACATGCTGTCTAGGGACTATCCTGGTTTCTAACATGCTGTCTAGGGACTATCCTGGTTTCTAACATGCTGTCTAGGGACTATCCTGGTTTCTAACATGCTGTCTAGGGACTATCCTGGTTTCTAACATGCTGTCTAGGTACTATCCTAGTTTCTAACATGCTGTCTAGGGACTATCCTAGTGAAGGACAGGAAGGCATGACTCTCAGAGCGGCAGTGTCGGTGTGTGTTGGGGCGGTGGGAGGATGGGCGTCAGGTGGGTTGGTTCACTATGGGGTGTCTGAGCTTGAGCAGCACATCAAAAGCATTCTTAAACTAATCTGGCGGGAAAATCGAATGGGGGTGATTGGAGCGAGAGAGAGAGGGGAAATAATGTAAGAATTCTACAGCTTTGGCTGTCAGAAAAGCAATGGAGTCTGTTTGATAAACTGGGTGTTGCGGCTTAACTGGGCCTGGCCATTTGATGTACAAGGGGGAAAAAGGACTGTACCACTACTTCTGGAAGGGGGGGGGGGGGTTGATGTGGACTGGCCTAATGGTCCTTTGCTCAGATGTTTTGCCATCTGTAGGTGGGCTGTCCTTCTGCATGTCTGCTGCCTGCCTGTGCCTCTCGCAACATTACCTCTCATTTCTCACCTCTGACCCCTGATCTTCTGGCTTGCTTGACGCTGTCTTCCTGGTTCTGATGACGCTGTCTCCTAACGCACTTCTAACCTTCAGCTAACCTTCAGCTAACCTTCGCTAATGCAAGAGCCCTCCAATAAATCTGACTTGAGGTTGTTTGCATGTCCTGACCTCACTGTTTCCTTATGGTTATTTAATTGTTGTCTGAAGGTTGTCTGATGGTCTCTCCTCAGGTCCAGGTGGATGAGTTTAAACAACTCAAAGAGACCCTGATCAGAATGCCCAGCCTTCGACATTATCAAAACCCCGCCCAGCCAGCTGCTGTATTGGCCGAGGCCCATGAACAGGGCCCACCCTCACCACAGTCAGCTGCCTTATTCGCTGAGCCCCACAAAGAAGCACACACCCATGAGGAAGACCATGGGGACGCACAATCCAGGGTACACTGTCTCACACACACAAACACACACTAACACACACACTAACACACACACACTAACACACACACACTAACACACACACACTAACACACACACACTAACACACACACACTAACACACACACACTAACACATACACACTAACAAACACACACAAACACACACAAACACACACAAACACACACACACACAAACACATACACTAACACACACTAACACATACACTAACACACACTAACACACACTAACACATACAAACACACACTAACACATACAACGACACACAAACAAACACACACAAACACATACACTAACATCCTCTAACATACACTAACACATACAAACATACACACTAACACATACAAACACACACTAACACATACAAACACACACTAACACATACAAACACATACAAACACACACTAACACATACAAACACATACACTAACATCCTCTAACATACACTAACACATACAAACACACACTAACGCATACAAACACACACTAACACACACTAACACATACATACAAACACACACTAACACATACATACAAACACACACTAACACATACATACAAACACACACTAACACATACATACAAACACTCACTAACACANTTTTGTGTTTCTTCCATTTGCGAATAATCGCACCAACTGTTGTCACCTTCTCACCAAGCTGCTTGGCGATGGTCTTGTAGCCCATTCCAGCCTTGTGTAGGTCTACAATCTTGTCCCTGACATCCTTGGAGAGCTCTTTGGTCTTGGCCATGGTGGAGAGTTTGGAATCTGATTGATTGATTGCTTCTGTGGACAGGTGTCTTTTATACAGGTAACAAGCTGAGATTAGGAGCACTCCCTTTAAGAGTGTGCTCCTAATCTCAGATCGTTACCTGTATAAAAGACACCTGGGAGCCAGAAATCTTTTTGATTGAGAGGGGGTCAAATACTTATTTCCCTCATTAAAATGCAATTCCACTCATAACAATTTTCACATGCGTTTTTCTGGATTTTTGTTGTTGTTATTCTGTCTCTCACTGTTCAAATAAACCTACCATTAAAATTATAGACTGATCATTTCTTTGTCAGTGGGCAAACGTACAAAATCAGCAGGGGGATCAAATACTTTTTTCCCTCACTGTACCTCCATACTACTTCTATTCATTTTTTAAAAGTGGTACCAGTTGCCTTCAGTCCTGTGACACTCATGGGGGGGGGTCATGGAGCAAGATGGAGAACACCATCCGATTCATGAGATTCTCACACAGCAGGCAGCGTTACACTATGTGTATTCAACAGATTGGGATAGACTGCAACGGTATGCACTGTACAATTATTATACTGAAACCAATGTTACCAAGTACACTATCTGTAGTGAAGTTATAATCCGTGCTAAGCCAAAGCCTCTTTAGTGTCCAAGCAGTGGTTTAGTGGAGGATAAACGCAGTTTACACACTTTTTTTTTTGTTGTTGCAAGCGTTAATATAATAATAATAATAATAATAATAATAATAATAATAATAATATTTATCACGGAAAAATGCTTTGAAAATATAACGAGCATTACTTTATTCACCACGAAATGCGATCAATGTTTACGCTTCTATTTATTTATTTTTTTACCAAATACAAGAGTTGTTCCCACTGCAGCGGATATACTATGTATTTCCAAGACATGCATTTGAGTGATTTCTCTTTCTAAATGTGTGTGAGAGAGAGTGTGTGTTTCTGAGAGTGTAAAAGTGTGAGAGTCTTGTGGCCCGGGTCTCTTCAGAGGAGCAGAGTTGGCACAGGCAAGGAGGGGCTGCGTCCCAAATGGGCACCTATTCCCTATATAGTGCACTACTTTTGACCAGGGCTCATATGGCTCTGGTAGAAGGTAGTGCACTATGCAAGAAATAGGTGCACATTTGGGATGCATGTGAGGAGGAGAGTAGTTCAGAGCCCTGGGAACAGCGGTAGTAGTTGTAGTTAGACCTCCAGGGCGGTGGTAGTAGTAGTTAGACCTCCGGGGTGGTGGTAGTAGTTAGACCTCTGGGGTGACGGTAGTAGTAGTTAGACCTCCGG